>WSYH01004889.1:0-48925 GCA_036426205.1 Ascaphus truei | reverse complement strand
GGGGGGGGGGAGTCTGAGAGAGTTTGAGAGGGAGAGTTTGAGAGGGAGAGTCTGAGAGGGAGAGTCTGAGAGGGAGAGTCTGAGAGGGAGAGTCTGAGAGGGAGAGTCTGAGAGGGAGAGACTGAGAGGGAGAGTCTGAGAGGGAGGGTGTGTGTGTGTTTGTGTCTGTCTGTGAATGAATACAGACACCAACCCACAGTCAGTCAGTCACCCATCCAAGTGTCAGTCAGTCATCCAAGTGTCAGTCACACACGAGTCAGTCAGTCACCCACCCCGTCACCCACACACCCCCCACACCCACTCTCTCTCTCTGCCTAGTTAAAATTATGCCCCCCCCTGAAAACATTTCTGCAGACGCCCATGAATACCTGAAGCAACAAAGGGTGCCAGGTGCCACGTAAGTGAAGCAACTAAGTCAATGCACCTCTATTTGAGTGTTAAGAGTAGGCACTAATGGAAGCATCGCATTTATGTACGTCTGTTATAAAACCGGTACAATGCCCAGGCACCCCCCCCCCAGGATCCCCCCCTCCTCCTCCCCCGACACCCCCCCCCCCCCCCCGCGCCCCCCGGCGACGCCACAAGCCCTCGGCACGCGGCGGGCCCCTGCCACCCCCCCCCCCCCCCCACGGCTACACTGAGCCTCCCCACACCAGTACCCATCCCCTCCACTGCTTCAGCGGATTCACCCCCCCCCCCCCACCGCAGTTCCTCAGCCCTGAACTTTACACCACTTACGCACCCCCGATGCATCCTACGCCCATGCACCCCACACCCACTAGCCCTACCCCCACGTGCATAACCCCCCACGTGCATAATGCCTACGCATCTTCCCCACCCCCCAGCACCCACCCACCCCTTGTGCGCACTACACAGTGGCGCCCCACACCCCTGCGCCTTTCGCACTTGCCCTTTACGCACCTTTGCCTCACTCACCCACCCCTTACGCACCTACGCCCTATGCACCTGCGCCTCACGCACCTGCCCCTGTGCCTTATGCACCTGCACCAGCCCTGGTTCCACCGACGGCAGCCCCACTGCCACTGGCCACCGGGTGTCACCCGATCACCCCCATCGTCCCGGACGGCCCCCCGGCAGATACGCCGGTACCAGGGAAGCAGGGAAGCATCACCGATCTGGGGAGCAGCAACAAGAGCCGTGCGGCAACCAAAATATCCAATACCGGTCATCCAGGTGTCCAAGGTGCAGGATCAGGTGAGCATGATAATGCGGGGTTGGAAAGTGATGACGATGTTAGTGATGTGGGGTCGGTTAAGACAGGTTCGGACTGTCCCAAGGGTCAAACAGTGATGATAGTGAGATCGCAAGGGCGAGCACTGATTCAGATGCAAGCAGCGGCGCAGACAGTGATGAGTCCCCATGGGTAAAGCGCATAAGGAAGCAGGTAGAAGCCTTGAGCAAGGCTGCGAAGCTGAGTAGGAAGGAGAAGGCGAAAAAACACAACGCGCGCAAGGACAAGGGGGTGGTTTCCTCCCGCATCGGGGAGGATACGTTTGCGGTCGAGACTAGCTCCCTGTACACACACCTGCCCAGGAAAACCCGGAGAGATATTGGTAAAAGGAAGAATGTGGATATGTTCAGGCTGTCTGTAACGGGGCGAGCAGAGAGGAAGCGCGCGCGGGAGGCGAGCAAGAAAGCGCAGGTTGGGGAGTAATGTGAACTGGATATTGGGCTTCACTGTTTCCTTTCTAAACATCCAAACAATTGCATAATGTGATGAAATACCGGTACGTAATGATAAATACGGGGGCAACCCCAACCAGGGGAGAGGAGGGTATGCCCCTAACAATGGTCCCAACACCGGCCAGCCTTAGCGGTTTGAGCTGTTGGTTAAGGGGGTACCCCGACCGGGAGAAAGGGTTTAAAGGGGGGTTTCACGTACCAGTGGGGGACTGTACAAGCGAGCCGAGTGAGCCGAAATGTGAAATCTTCTATGACACATGCACACATAGTTAAAGGAAAAATAGAGAAGGGGATCAAATTGGGACATATGGTGGGCCCATGCGCATCCCCCCTCTTGCCCAGCTAATTATTTCCCCGCTGGGTGTGGTGCCTAAAAAGGATCCGGTTATAATAGCAATCATTTGACACCGCCATAGGAATAATTAAAACATGTGGGGAGTGAGCACTATTTGCTAAAATTGACATAGAATCAGCCTTCCGGCTGTTACCTTTGGCCCGCAGCAGCTTCAGATTCACAGGTGCAAGTTTGAGGGTGTAAGGGGCTCATGGCCCCTTTTCTTACCGGCACTACACCCGCTTTCAACAGGCGTGCGCGCTCCCGCGCCAGCGGTGAGGAGCGCATGGAAGCTCCGGTCCCAGTCCACTGCCACCGCCGGACCTCCGGATGCACGCGCACCTCCTCCGATGCGCACGTGCAGCCACAACAAGCCGCCCCTGGTGCCGGCCAATCACTTCAGGAGTCGCCCACCACCCCGCATCCCAGCGCGTGCCGCGCATCACAGGCGCACGCACGGAGCCCAACACCTGACCACAATAATCTTCGGAATAGTTACACACCTGCCCTGCACCCTGCCTCCTCCTATCAGCACACAGCTCTGACCTCATAATTTGGGGATCCCTCCTATTGGCTCTTGTTTCTCATATATACTCAATCAGCCCTATGCTGATTGCTGAGCATAGACTTTGTTCCGGGTGCTTGCTACAAGCTGCTTGCTGTTTTGCTGTTTTTGCCTTTGTACCTAGACCCCAGCCTTGACCCGGACTTCTGACCTCTTGCCCCCCTTGACCTCGGCACGTCTACGGATCTCTCCTCGACCTCGGCTTCGGACTGTCCTTGTGGTTGTAGGGTGGCGGTTTCATATATACCTAACTCGGCCTCGCGGTCTAGTCCGGGTTGTGGTGAGCATCCGTGACAGAGGGTGCGTATTACATTGATAGATGTCTGCTCATGGGTTGCGCTATTTCATGCTCCTTGAAACTGGATGCCACCAACTTTGGGACCCAGCGGTAGTCTCCGAGTGGGGTCTGCCTATCGCGCAACATTTTATTAACAACATGCGCAGGCCTTTTTAAGCGATCAGCAGTCAGGGTCACAGCTTGTTGTGTGTGTGTGTGTGTGTGTGTGTGTGTGTGTGTGTGTGTGTGTGTCTGGGGGGGGGTGTGTGTGTGTGTGAGAGAGAGAGAGGAAGAGAAGCAGACTACTGGGGAAAACGAAACGTCGTTTTTGTGTCTTCTTCAAATAATGAAAATGTCTATTATTTAACCCTGCATGCGTCCCTTCATGTCGTGTTGCCACGGTATTGTATGCGTCTGTTAATTGCTTTATGGGGACTAAGCACCAAAACGTATTTCTTATTGCTATGGTGTGACCGGCGTGCATTGGATTTCTATATATCTACAAAAAACAGAAAAAAAAAACAGGCGCACTCATAGCGTAATAAGTATAATACAAATAGTTTTTGGAGCAAACGATATGAAGAACACCACTCACAAACAAATGGAATAAAAAGCAATACTGAGTACAACTCAATCACCACCTAGACAGCGAACCAGGTATCGGACATGAGATCTTTAAATCCTGACAGGATGAAAACCATTGGTAAGGGTTGTACCGCCCACAAAGCCAAAGATCAACGGATTGTTCTATCACTTGTCAGTCATGTCCTGTATAAACACAGCCTCACTAACACTACAAAATAGCACACAATCACAATACAATAACATTAACATATTACAAAAAATGCATATAGACTCTCATTGATTATTACTAAACCAAACGTATGTTATCTACTTGTAATAACAATTGACCATATATATCCTGCCAATAATAATACATTCTTAATGTATACAACAGGCTATATATGGTCTATTGTTATTTACATTTTTTTGTAATTGTGTTAATGTTTATTTATTGTGTCGTGTGCTATTTTTGTATTGTTTAGTGAGGCTGTGTTTATACAGGACATAACGACAAGTGATTAGACCAATCCCGTTTAGATCTTTTGGCTTTGTGGGCGGGACAACCCTTATCCAATGGTTTTTCATCTGTCATGTATTTAAAGATCTCCTTCCAGATGTGTCCATTATCACCCCTGAATACGTGCGCAAGCGCCCAAAACAGCATGTTGGGCAGTTGTGAGAGTTTATTTGGAAGGCAGAGTTACCCAACAAGTGATTGAGGTACAGCATTAGGAGAAGGTGGTTTTGGCATTTTGACCGCACCCCCCGCTGAACGTATTTCCGCCCACGGAGTGTCGACAGCATTTGGAGAAGCCTTGAGACCCAACCCGCGTGACACACATCCGGTTGCGGCAGCTAGGGACATGTTTGGGGAGCAAACTCGGTGATAGCACTGCATTCATCGTCAGACCCCGGGCTTAGTGCATCACTCCACTCCGTCATCCTACACCAACCCAATGTCTGTATTAACCAGACGACTTCCCTGTACAGTAGGATGTCTAGTGCTCTCCCAATTATAAACATTCTTGCTAAAGGGCGTCTCTAACATTCTGATCATTACAACAAGCGCAGTGAGCTGATACCGAGATTATGCCCACCACACAGCAGGGGCCGTTCCAACCAATATCCCCACAACCTTAGATTGACAACCTCAGAGATTGCAAGACCAAAGCCGCCCTCACCATATTCGCTACAACATCAGGCTGAATCTAACAACAGACGTCCAAAACGTGGATTTAACTCTTTCCCACTGCCTCACTAACCAGACTGACAGAGGAAAGGCCCCAGAAACAGAATAACTGCCGAGGAGGCATGTTACAAAACAAACGTCTCCACCCATTCACCCGGTAGAATCCAATGTCCTCACGATTGGACGACTGCAGCAGGTATACCTACCGCAAATTGCCTGATTGCAACAATCATGATAAATTTGACATAAGTCTAAATGCAAGACCACTCTGTACACGTCCAGCATAACAGGAATGGATGAATACACTGCATACACAGATACCTGGCATCATCATGTGCCACTACCTGATGATTACCGAAAACAAATTTTCTATTCTAACCACAGTAGCTAATAAAATACTTAGTAGTAAGAGCGGTCAGGCTTTCCTACCATTTAATCTGTTCTGCCATTCCGTCCGTGATACTATTACTGATACCAGCACTGCGTTGTTTTTGTTCTTCGAACTCTCCGAAATACTCCTACGTCCACCCTGCGCGAGTGTGAATATCTCGCGCACATATCCAACTATTTTAATACATTTGTGGAGCTCTATTCCAGATCTCCCATAAAGGCGGGGTGCCTTAGCATTGACTTGCTAGTGGGCAAGAATGCTATCTTTCATTCACCCCTCTATGCGTTGAACTTCAGCACTCCATTAATTTATCAGAAGATAGGGGTACTCCCCCATAACCCCCACTCTGCCTGAACCTTCACTAATACATCTGTCTGCGCCGGCTAAACTTCACTCGGCTTCTGTTCATTAGCGGTGCCCGGTACACCCAGAAATAAGGACCTTCCCCACAAAGGGTTACTTCTGCCTCCTCCCTGACCAGGAGACACTACCTTCAAATTTTAACTGAACCCGTCCCCTCATCATCCGTCACTTCACTTTTCCCCCCCCACCCCTGAACGACCCTCCAACGTGTCACAAGGCAATACCTAGGTCCACTAAATATTGTGTTCGGTTGATCCCAAACGGACTCACTTGATAAGGTCCTGGGTGTCATGGGTCCGTATCCGGTACTGGTGACGCATGGGGAAAAGCGGGACAGAAGGGTGATGTGACACCGGGACCTTGGGGTCCGCCGTTTGCACACTGTGGCCTAACCAAAGTCAGTGTGGCGCACATTCAGGGAAACGCTTCCCCTTAGGAGCAATGGCCAGTCATGGGTCCAATTTCAATTTCCCCCCCTTTGTGCTAATGCTAGCTGGCTTCAGCCAGCGCTTTGGTCTGAAGAGCGTCTGGTGCGTCCATCCATCCTCTCCTACATCGTAGGAGGAACGGATCGTTTGTGTCTTTAGGCCCTCCCCAGAGCTGCCTGTTCTCACTAAAGCTCAGCCGGCCGGCGCGCTCGCGGCCTTTTTCATCTCCCTGTGGTGTAAGCAGCAATAGAAGAGTGGATCAAAGAGTCTCAGGGGTGGTGCCGCCGGCCACACTTCTCCGCGACAGTGGACTGTGTAGCAGCATCTCCACTCATCGTAGTGGCGTTCACAGCTCGCATGTAGGAAAAGTGCACCCCCCCCCCCCCCCACCCCCCCCACCCCCACCCCCCCCCCCCCCCCCACCCCCACCCCCATCCCCCCCACCCCACCCCCCCCCAACCCCCCCCCCAAACCCCCCCCCCCCACCCCCCACCCCCAAACCCCAAAACCCCCCCCCCCCCCCCCCCCCCCCACCACCCACCCCACCACGTCCCCCCCCCCCCCCCGCCCCCCCCCCCCACCACCCCCCCCCCCCCCCCCCCCACACCCCCCCCCCCGCCCACCCCCCCCCACCACCAACACCCCCCCCCCCCCCCCCCCCCCCCACCCCCCCACCACCCCCCCCCACCCACCCCCCCCACACCCCCCCCCCCCCCCACCCCCCCCCCGCCCCCCTCCCCCCCCCCGCACCCCCCCCGCCAACCCCCCGCCCCACCACACCCCCAAACAACCCCCACACCCCCAACCCCGACCCACCCCGCCCTCCCACCCCCCCCTCCCCCCCAACCCCCGCCCCCCCCCCCGCCACCCCCTCCGCACCCCCCCGCCGCCCCCCCCCCCCCCGTCCGACGCCCCCCGCCCCCCCCACCCCACCCCCCAGCCCCCCCCCCCCCCCACCCCCCCCGCCCCCACGGCCCCCCACCACGACCCCCGCCAACCTCCCCCCCCCCCACTACCCCCCCCCCACGACCCCCCCTCCACCCACCCGCCCCCGCGCCCCCCCCCCCACCACCGCTCCCCCCCGGGACGCCCCCCCCTTCCCCACCACCACACCCACCACCTCACCCCTCCCGCTCACACCCCTCCTCACCCCCACCACCCCCCCAGTCCCCCCAACAACCCCCCCACCCCCAACCCCCCCCCATCCACCCCCCACTCCACCCCACCCGACACCCCCCCCCCCCCCGCCCCCCCCCCTCCCCCCCCTCCCACTCCCCCCCCCCCCCCCCCCCCCCCCCACCCTCACCTCCAACCCCACCCCCACCCCACGACCCCACCCCTCCCCCCCCCGCCCCCCCCCCCCCCCCAACCCCACCATCCCATCCCCCCCCTCCCCCCACCCCCCCCCATTCCCCCACCTCTCCCCCCCCCCCGCCCGCACACCCCCGCCTCCCACGCCCCCCCCCCCGCCGAACCCCCCCCCCCCCCCCCACCCACCCCCCCCCCGCCCCCCCCCCCCCACCCACCCCTCACCACCCTGCCCCCCCACCCCCCCAACCTCCCCCCCCACCCCCCCCCCCACCCCCCCCCACCCCCCCCCCCCCCAACCCCCTAATCACCAGCCCCCCGCCCACCCCCCCCACCACCCAACCACCGCCCCTTTCCCCTCGCCCCCACCCCCCCCCCCCCCCCCTCTTCCCCTTCCCTCTAACACCCCCCCCCCCCCCCCCCCCCCCCCCCCTCCCCTTTCCCCCCCCTCTCCTTCTTCCTCGCCCCCGCTGCGCCCCTCCCCCCCCCCCCCTCCCCCCCCCCCTCCCTCCCCCCTTCCCCCTAAAATCCTTTCCTCATCACATCTTCCTTCTTACGGTCCGTGGGCATTATGCCAGTCGCCGTGCAGCTCGTTCTGTCTTTAATCCCATTGTGGGATCTTGAGAAGTACAACCATACTCACCGCCATTCGGCTAAGCACATGGCTGTGCCCCTCAACATCGGGTATGTGGAAGGTATCAGTGCCGATACGCCTTGTGGTGTCCGAACAGTAAGACTCAATGGAGGGTTCTCCCTGTCGGAGGCCGGACTTCGCGTGTGGCATAACGTCCCTCACAGTACTGGAACGTGAGGCGTAGGCGGGCAAAGACTCATATGTGCAGACTACTGAGCGTCGGTTGCAAGGTGACGAGGCGGTACGAGTTTCTTCGGAGAGCGAGGATGGGATAAGGCACTTGTAGGAAGGCATTCACCCAGGGTGGTATACCCCATGCAAGAGTCCTTCTTTTCGGCCACATGCCTTATACAGTGGCAGAGCTCGCATGTCTGGACCTGGACCGACGGTAGTGAGACACACCACTTGTAGGTCGTATAAATAGTTCATTGCACGGCATCTAATGGTGAGCAGTCCGCATCTCAGGCCGTACTTTGTGCCATTTGGGACAACTTACCACCATCCGTTGATATAGAGGTGCGTCACTCCCTGGTGCCTCATCCAATGTCGGCGGTTCCTGGCAGGAGCCAGTGCGAGTCTAGCCGCTCAGGATAAGGCACGCGGAACGGGCGAGCAGCTTCCCATGAGGTGTAGAGCAAGCCGCCGGGGTGTTGCAAGTCGGGGGCAGACCCCGAGTAGTTTGTTCTCAGGGGAGTCCCGGATGACAGAAGAACTCCCTCCATTCGCTCTGATCTTGTCCTCTGCTCTTCTCCATCAGTATGGCGTAGGTAATTCCAGTAAGGCACAACTGCTGCTCATCTGGAGTATACGTGCGTCTGGCTCCTCACATCTGTGTGCTCGCTGCAGCTCCTCCCCCTGGTAAATGTATAGTCCAATCCAGAGCAGGCAAGGGGGAGGGGTTTTCAGAAGTTCGCCTGTTTCTGCAAATGTAAGTCCAGCAAAAGTTTGCAAGTTGATGCAACTTTTGCAAAGAGCACATGCTTCCCTGGTAAGGCGGGAAGCGCCATTTTGAGGATAGTAGTAGTATTACATGCGGTCCCCCAGTCTCTGGAACCAGCCATTTTAAAGCACAAAGTCCAGCACGACGCCGCGCAGTTCCTTCGAGAAAAAACCACCATCTTGTGAGGACTTTGAGACTAGGCGTGACCCACTTGTCTTCAGTTAGGGGCCACGCAAGTAAGCACAATCTTCTGTTGAGTACGGCACGCGCCCTGGGGTACGCTTCAGGGGACACGCCTCAAAAACCTTACCGCAAGTAGTCCTGTTATTGCTGGGTGCACAGTGTCTCCGATTTCACACATCCAGAATCCCTGTCCCCTTGCTGTAACTTCGTTGGGGAGTACGAAGGGTATCCATGCTCCCCTGGTCCATTGGCCCCGGGGGTCGCCAACGCAGTAGGTCCAGGATGGGCCTGCAGGCTCCCTGGTGTATCTTTCGCGGTTAACTGATGCATGTTATACACGCTCCTGAGCATCGATAGCCCACGGCTAGGAACCAACGCTCAAATCCTATTACGGCTAGTATGGCGTGTATGTGGGTATCCACGCTCCCTGGCATAGCCCCCCAGGGAGTTCCGCCCCACAGGCGCAGTGACTGTATGTGGGTAGCCACTTCCTGGCACAATAGCCACCAGGGGTCCCCCACATAGAAAAAGTCCCTTTCAAGGTGACCTGCCAAAGTCCTCAGACACTGCTGCATGTTCACTGTCTCTGGAACGCTGTCCCTTTGATAAAACTTGTCCTGTCCTGGGGAGCTTCATCTCTCGCAGCGGCCTCCGCCTGAATTTAACAGTTAACATCCCATCCCCCCCTAAGTGAGATGGGTTGTGTTCTACGCTCCTTCTGGTTCTACATCGGTCGGGTGGGGTGCTGCGACCCCTGCTGCAACAGGAGGCTTGAGGCTCCGTGGTGGTGGCTGTGGGAGAAGCGCCAGGACAGGAACAGGGGACAGATTACCTTGATCTCCGATGTTCTTCTGATGGAGCGTGCCTCCAGCCAGGTGAGGATCCTCTGGGTCTTCAGGGGATGACCCCCACTGACACTCCTTCATTCCCAAAGCCATGAATCCACACAGCATTCTTGTTTTTCATATTATTGGTGGCAGCTCTCCAACACAGAGAATCAGCAGTAGCATATCTCTCATTTCCTCCTATGGCCTGCACGCATGATATTCTTCCCCCACACCCCCAACGGTTTCCCCTCTAGCATGGGGGGAGGGAGAGACAGGTTTCTTCTTATGTTGTCTCCTCTCGGACTCTTGCTGTCTTTCTCAACTGACAGTAACTGATACTTAAGGAGCATGTCCCATTTGAACATCTAAGGGAGTGTCTCTAACTCGACTGGCTATTACAAGCCAGATGCTCGATACAGATTGGGCCCACAACACGCCAGGGGGCGTTCCAAACCATCTCCCCCCTTAAGCATTCGTTCTATAGTGCCGGGGGGTGCGTCGCTACGCCGTGCGCCATGCTCGGATTTTAGTTGGCTACTTGAGTCTATCAGCCCTTCTATACTCGAGGTCCGCGTGAGCACAGGCAGGATGGGGAGCCGACAGTGAGCGGGAAGACGGGGAAAAGAATCTTTTTGGCGCCACGACCGGCGCTAATGTATTTATATATGTGTGTGTGTGTAATATGTATGCATGTGTATCTTGTATATGTGTGTATGTGTGTATGTATATTTGTGATCTGGCACAAACTTAATAAATATTTCATTTTTACCAATTGTATTTTTTAAATATCATAACTTACCTGCAAGCACACCAACTGTAACAGGGGACTTATCCCTGTTCACCAAAGGTGCCTCTAATCTAGCAGTGTGGTGTGTTAACTGCTGGTAGCAATAACTAGCACCACCCTGCCTGATTACAGGTCAGTAAAAAGCCTGCCTTGAGACAGGAGTAACTCTCCTCCCTAGGCTCTGACTGAGAGCTGACCTTTGGGAGACAGAGCAGAGGTTCTTGATGCCCAGAAGAGCTGACCAAAGAAACCCAGATCTCTGGAGGCTGTACCGGGTCTTGAGCTCTGCAGCAGCAAGGCTGACTTCACGACACAGGGAAAACTACTACAACCTGAAGCCTAAGAGCTAACTCGGAAGTGAATTTTCCTCGCACAAGACAGATAAGACGTTTATCTTAAGAGACTGGCTTATATCTGCTTATTTCATGTTTAAATGTTTTGGGGCTTGCGAGAACTGCTTGACTAAGGGAGATTGGTGAATTATTTGCATAGTGTTTCACTAGAAATACTCCCAAGTGAATGGAAGCTTTGTTCCCCCCCTGTGTTTGGATAATTTTCACTTGATGAAAAGAAGCAGCAATAAGACCTATTATAATTTCACATTATAAAGCCTCCTAATTGTGTACCTCTGTGAACGTCCGTCCACATATGGTTGTCCGAGGTGGGACACAGGAGGTGTCTTTGTAGTTAAAAGGACCGGGAGTAGTTTTATATGTGAAATTTTTTTGTTATGCTTTTTTTGCCTAGAAACAAGTCTGAGAAACTTGAAAAAAAAAAAAAAACCTCATGCAGCAGAGATCAGAATTAAAGGGACCACTCCCACTGCACTGAAACTTACACTGCATTGAAACTTACAACAACAAGATGGACTCTTAACACCCAATCCCAAGAGGAGAGAGACTGCTGAAGCGCTAAAATTTATTTGCCTATCACAAAGCGTAACATGGTCATTGAAATAGGTTTTGCCTTCGCACGCCATAGTCCGGTTCAGAGAAGGAGTCAGCCCTTAAAGGGATATGTGTGTTGTTTTTTTCCAAAGTTTCGCTGAAGCAGTGAATACAGTGGTGACCCACGAGTGGTACTGATTTTGCAGATAAAGGTTGCCACACACCGCATAGGACTACCAGCTGTGAATGAGTATATGCAGAAAAGTGTGAAAAAATTGATACAAGACTGTGCTGAAGCAGGGAATTTTTTGTGCAACAATGCTGAGTGTAAAATTGGCCCTATAGAGGAAAAAGGGTTTTCAAAGGCCAATTGCTGAGTGTTGAGTCACCCTGCCGGTAATGAAGAAATTCCACTTCAAAGATGTTTTTTTTTCTGCAAGTAAAAAGTATCCTATTATCTTGGGAGCAAAACAGACACCCCAAGAGTGAATTGTGTAATGCCATAATACCCAAAGATGAGACTGAAATTACTGAACTCAGACGAAACGAATCAAATTCTGTGCTGACGCGGAGTATATGGCACCCAGCAAGTACATGGTGTATAGCAAATAGACTTTTTTTTTTATATTACCTAGCCGCTGCACAACTTGTATACCTGATAAAAGAAAATGCATGCACAGTTACTGCTTGATATTGAAAAAAAATAAAATTATCCAAGAAGAAAGTCTGCAGAGATGCCTGTGAGAGCTACGACCTCTACAAGCAAATATGCCCATCTGTAGGACTACCACAATTGTGGGTTCTATGCAAATTCCAGTGGCAACAGCTGCAAATAGCGCTCTGAGGTCAGAGAAAATTACACCTGTAGCCTAAAAATGGAGGACAAGATGCAGCGTTCTTATGCCGCTAATCCCAGCCCCACGGAAGAGTGGCCCTTCCAGTCCATAAAGAGAAGACATCTCTACGGGGAACCCGCTAACCGAGCATCACCCCACAAACACCCCAAGAATGGTGGGGTGGCCTGAACTCGGCACGAACAGAAAACCGCTCCCTTTGATGACGAATAGATCACAGGACAGAGCGGTGCAGGCAGATCACCCATATTTCTGTCAGCTAAAGCAACTGCAAGAAAACCTGGCGTATTAATGAAGCTGCTAAATTTCAAATGAAGATGGAGACCCTTCCATATCCCGAAGGGATGTGTCCTCCAATCAAAAAGGGGAAAAAGAAAAGAAAGCGGTTCTTTACTTACCGTGAGGAACAGACACAATCCGCAGATCCTGTGGAGGAAAAGGGGGACCGAGTTGCCTCTGCAGCCTAGAGAAAATGGATAATTCTTCCGCACGGTTAACCGAAATATCCAGAGGGCCCAAGCAGAAGTCGTGTACCCCAAAGAAGTGTCTGTCCGGTGCCAACAGTGAGGCAACCCTCAACTAGTCAATCCCAGGAAGCGGTCCGGAAATCCAGTGAGTGAGATCCCTGACCAGCCTAATTGCCAGTGCATGTACTGTGTATCTGCTCTGTGAAGATAGAAGAGAGAGAAAAAATAATGCTGACTACGAATGAATGTGCTCGCAATGTACTCTACAGCCAGGACAGAATTGGACGATCTCAAGACTGAGCTAGATACTGATAATGCTGCTTATTTCCGCCAGGTGGATGAAAAGCAGAGCCACTCTGATAAAATGGTGGCTACGCGAAAGCGTAAGTATGAGGAGGCACTGAAGCATGATGACAGTCTTCCAGCAAGAGGTTTCACACTCTTTCGCATAGAGCTGAATGCCTCACAACAGAGGTCAATAGTGTCCAGAATAGAGGCGGACGTAGCTGCAGAAGGAGGTTCAGACACTCCACAAGCACTGATGCCTCACATCTGAGACAACAGCTGCCGCACAGACCTGAAGTTTCCAGAAAGGAACTACACAGTCTCACGGAGGCTCGGACATTTCAAGGAAACTATCCTACATCTTAACTTAGATCTCAAAGTCCCTCAGAAGGAGCTTCAGAACATTTAACCTGAGATGGAGTCTCCGCGATGAGAAGCCCGCTCTCCAAGCAGATGTGTCAAAAGAAGTAGGGTAGGACTAAGGAGCCCTGATCTCAGAGACTAGAAAAAGAGAAAATTTAGATGGAAAAAAAAGAAAATTCTGAGTTGACAGAATACGTCAGGAAAGAATGAAGAGCTGCAGGCTCTTAAAGAAATAAATAAACTTTTTGAAAGAGGAAATGTTTGAAGCAAGCACCGACTGCAGAACCAACTGCAAGGTCTGCGTACACCCTCCAGTATTCTGAGGAGAAGCAGCACAACGCTGCAGGAAAAAAGCTGCAGGCTGCTAAAGAGGTACAAGCGCTGCAGGAACGTCTGAATACCCCATTACGTTCCCCACGAGGCAGATGAGATCTAAAGCCACGCTGCATGTCTTCAGAGCATCATTGGAGGCGGAGCTTCGATACGGCATGGCTCGATCTGTATGAGAGGACTGAGAAGGCTCAGAAACTGGAGCAAGAGCTGGAAGACAGAGAGCTGTTCCATTGCCTTGAGTCAGTACAACAGGAGGAAAACACGCAGGCCGCGCAACCTTACACAACAAATTACGGAGCTCCAGAAAACTAGGATGTTCTCTGGAAAGGAGGTGGAGGTGCAACTCGTCCCAAAGAAGGTGAACCTGGCGACTCCGTGGTGTGGAGAAGAGCAGAAACTCTAAGGGCTAGTCCTAACTGCTCTACAACTGTTGCCATACACTTGTCTTATAAAAAGGAGTGCCAGCGCGCAAAACAGAAATCCATGACACGGGTAACGCGATAAAAGACTTATCTGGAAAAGTCCTCCTCGAGCGATCTGAGGAGTGCTGATCTCAGAGCACCTTCGGAGAAGAGACAAAATATAACTGGAAAGGGCTCTAAACCATGGAAGAGGTTCTCTTCCTCCTCCACTCTCATTCAAGTCACAGAAAGATCTCGAATGAGTGGAAGTGATGGTGCTTTGGCCGTGGTAAGCCCGAGCTTCTCCACCCAACAGGGGAGGTATGTAACATAGGATTTCCCTGTTCACAGGGTGCCTCTAATCAGCAGTGGGTGGTTAAGCTGGTTAGCAATTATCGAGCTGACCTGTGGAGAGACAGTAGCAGAGTGCTTGCTGATTCCAGAGAGACTGACCAAAATAAACCAGATCTCTGGAGCGACACGGTCTTAGCTCTGCACAGCAAGCTGAATTCAAGACACATGGAAAACTACTACACCAAAACGCCATGAAGTGAGATTTTCCCTCCAAAAAGACATATAACACTTTTATTCTTAAGAGACTGCTATAATCTGCTTATTTCTGTTATATGTTTTGGCGGCTTCGAGAACTGCTTGCTAAGGGAGATGTAATTATTGCATAGTGTTTCACTAGAAATACCCCAAGTCAATGGAAGTTTTGTTCCCCCCCCCTGTGTTTGGAATATTTTCCTGATGAAAGGAACAGGCACAATAAAGCCTTTATAATTTCACATTATAAAGCCTCAATTGTGTACCTCTTTGAACGTCCGTCCCACACACACACACCACACACACATATACTTACACATCACTACACACACAACACCACAAACACTGTACCTGCCCAGTATACTGCCCCCTCACTCTATTTACGAAAAGCATGTTGCACGTGCACGCGGCGTGTTCGCGATAGGCGCCGCGGGCACACACTCTATAATACATCCCTTAGATTGACAACCTCAGAGTTGCAAGGCCCGCCCTCGAATATTGCTACATCGTTCAAGGCTGAAATACACATACAGGCCTAAAACTGGATTTAACCTTTCCACTGCCTGCACTAACAGGCTGACAGAGGAAAGGCCCAGAACAGAAGTAACTGCCGGAGGCCATGTTACACTTCAAATCCATTTTTGATTAAAAAAATATATATAATTCCTTTTGATCCATTAAATTCCTACTTATCTGACCTCATGCATGACTTTTATCTGTTTGGCTAATGACGGTGTCATATGATTTTATAATAAAGAATACAAATGAATATGCTGTATCTAACTGTAAATTGAGAATCGACACACAGTCCTATTACCAATGACTTAGATAAAGATTGTAAGTCCCCTCCAAAGCTTTTATTTATCATGAAAGCACAAAAAATGCTTGTTGTCGTCCAATTCTTTTTAAAATGGCCCCATTCACATTAATTTACCCAACATGCCACTGCGACAGGTGTGTTACTTTACTTTGTCACTAATAGGCCGTTCATGTAAATAAAATTAGCTGATTATATACCGTGAAAAACTAAGGGTAAAAACCCTCTCCCTATTTCAATGTATTTTTCATTTCCACTGTAGTATTATATTGATAGTACTTATTAATATGTTTGTCTAGCGGCCTGTAGTGTACGGAAGAAAAATGGTGGTTTGTGCTTTTATAAACGTATTTATAAATTGAAGACATTAGAAGGTAACGTTATGTTCCCAAAGTTGTGTGTTGCCTAAGGTACACTTGTGTGTTAACTCACAGCTTATATTCTCAGAACCGACCCATCAAGGTACAGTCTTGTGTAGGACAACAAGCAAAGTTAACTAAGGCATATATAACTGTATTAATATTTAACAAACGTAATAAATAATATTAGTTACACAGGTTGGCACACCCAAACCATGCAATTTTTGCTGAGTTGTCAACTAGTAGAATTGGCAATATATTACGGCTTCAATCGGCACTGACAGCCTTTAAAGAACAAAATGAATTTATATTCCAAAATCTACTTTATTTCATTAAAAACCTGTGAGTGGGATGAATTCCATAATTTATGTGTTGTGTGTGGCTTACTGTTTTCTGTGCTGTTGTTGTCTGTCTGTTCTGTGGTGTGTCTGTCGTCTCTATCTGTGTGTGTGTGTGTGTGTGTTTTTTTTTCGTGTGTGTGTGGTTGGGTGGTGTTTGTGTGTGTGTGTGTGTGGTGTTGTGTGTGTGTGTGTGTTGTGGGTGTGTGTGTGTGTGTGTGTGTGTGTGTGTGGGGTGTGGTGTGGTGTTGTGGGTCTGTGTGTGATTATATTCTTTTTTCATGCATCATTGGACTTTTGCCATAGTTCTAATCTGAAGTTAGTACGATGTTCTGCTTTTTTAACTCCTTATCTCTCTCCCTTATCCCGTGCCCATTCCTTAGCATTCATCTGACATGGGAGGGAGCGTGGCATAATTCGATCCCTTATTAGTGACTTGGAGCAACCAGGACAGCTTTTAGATCTCACCTTCGTAAATGAAAACAAGGAAATATGTGAAACTTCCATAATAATGTAGAAGCGGCAATAACGCTCACCCTGTTTTTCTTTGTTTCTTCTTACACATTGGAACTGGTCGGCCACAGTGAGCGCAAGCGCTTTATTTAGCTTCGGGGACTCCTCGTTCCTGAGATTATTCCCCTTTCGGGAATTTAATATGGCCGCCCATCGACGCCAGTCCCCAGGCCATAGGAAGTCTCAACCACGTCTCTGTCGCAGCTTCCTATTAAATGTCCCGCCGAACACTGGTAACTAGTCCGTACTAGTCCGTAACTAGTCCGGTAGTCTCCTTTAAAGAGCGACACACTGTGCTAATTTGCATGTCATTACCAGAATCCTTGGCTCCTGGAAGCCTAAGAGATAATGGGGCAGGGCAGGGTGACACACCTGTCTGGAGATGTGAATGGGCTCACAAGGTTTTTTTTATTTACGTACACTGTAACTGTGGGGGTTTTTGTTTTCCGTTTACTCCCCTTCCCCCCACCATAACTTTTGTTTTGTCGGTATAAAAATACAATTGGGAGAAGTAAACCCCCCGCCCCCATGTCCTGCAGGGTTAGGATGAGTAAGTCAGCCTGGCTCTGTGTGTTTGAGGTGTGGGCCGGGGTCTAGCCAGGACAGGGATTTTTAGGTGAAGTATGAAGGTGTGCGTGTTACCTATTAAGCAGATGTTGACTATAAACATCTTTTTGTGCAAACATTTCTCAGCAGCTAATAATCAAGAAACGCATTTTTTTGTTGTTTCTTTTTTTTTTTAGAGCCCTGCGGGAACATATTTGTAAATATATCCATATATTTTATTGAAACTGTGCCCAGGGGAGGGTGAGTTTGTTGAAACATGCTTTGTGAAATGTGTATACTACAGCATTGGCGTATATTTGCGGAGTATATCCCAACTTTCCAGCTTAGGCACAGACAGTAAACTGTGGGTGAAAAACTGAAATGATAAAAATCTATTATTTTGCATTTAAGGGTCTGCGTGTGGAGGTTTGATCGCAGCAAAAAACAGTTTTCTTTGTATAAACGTGTTAATATACAGGCATACCCCGTTTAAGGACACTCACTTTAAGTACACTCGCAGAAGACATTCGCCCAATGGCAACGGCAGCTCACGCTGCGCCTGTCATCACGTCCTGACAGCAATACCGCTCCCTCACCTTAGACCAGAGCTGTGCGCAAGGCGGGAGACTATAGATTGCCTGTTAAAAATGCGTCATTTACAATCAGTTCTCTTGCACGTATAACGTTCAGTACGTGCATGCACCGATAAGTGGGAAAAAGTATGCTTCACTTTAAGTCATTTTCGCTTACATACATGCTCGGTCCCATTGCGTCGTTAATGGCGGGTATGCCTGTATAGTCCCCGTGAAAGCTGATATATTCAATTACTCTTAAGGTAACATTACACGTAATTGTTCCTGTGTGAACATTAGTACTTTTTATTTTGCTTGGTGAGTTTCACTGTAATTATACTCAGAAGAGTGTTCATTGTGAAGGATCACTGTCATCAAAAATCCTGCTCAATTTCTGTGAGTCTCACTCGCCCCTCAGACTCTAACCCACAGTTTACACACTGTTAAAAGCTCCCCCCCCCCCCAAAAAAACCCCACCTTTTAAGGAGTTTACCGATACTGCCTACATACACACACCACCCTAACCCAAAAAGGTCAGACTTTGGCAGAGCCATGAGTTACCTGGGCCTCGAATTCGGGGGCGAGGGTTCTGGTTCCACACACACCAACACATAATAACACATGAATTGACCCAGCGTACAATGACTTGGAAGAAATTGGTCCCAGTTTTATTATAAATACAAAATTAACGAAAATTTGGGGGATACCCATCAAGTTTCCTCGCCATCAAAACTAAAGCTTGGGGATACCCTCGGCTTGCTCCTCTACATGCCAACAGCTGCCCAGGCCACTTGGTCCAAACACACTGGAAGGTCACCCCCCAAGCCAAGCAGATAAACGCCTCCTCCTACCCAACTATTCAGAGGAGCCATACGCTCCCCACAAGAAACCCCAACCTATGTAATACCTTAATAAGGTCCCCTATCCTCAAACACCCTTACCACCGCCATTAACTCGTGCCCAGGAATCGTGAAACGAGAGGTAACGCTCATGTATTACTTCCTGGTACACATTGTATAAATAAATATAAATAAATGCTGCAACACTCAACCTCGAACATACAACCCGCAATGCCCCAACACGACAAACCTAAGAACAGGAGGGGGAGGGTGGGTGTCACACTGCTCTGGTGGAAAGAGGTAGAAGCCACCCAACACGCCCCCTATTATAACTTCTTCCCCTCAAATCTCCTCCCACACCCCCTGCACTGTGCACCCACCAAAAACATCCATATCCTATTCAGTCCACTCGTTTGCAGCAGTCATGTGCCCTTCTCAAACCTCAGGGCCTCTCCAACTCTATGCTATTAGGATTCCCACAAGGGTTCGAGGTAGTCCAAGGGGTTCACCCCAAATCTGATCACGGATCCCAGGAAGTGAATGGGTTCCTGGCCCTGTGGTGAACTATCCCAAACTAAGGCGGAAAAACTGCACCTTAGCGTGGGTGGATAGCTGTCTATCAGTGGGCGATTGTACTTACCTAGCCGCCCGTGATTCCTTGAAGACCGCCCAAGCCTCCTGCAGTGTCATACCGCTCCGTGATGTCACCTTTCATTCAACGTGTCACCGAGTGACCCCGCGGCGTCATTTACTCGGTCGCCATGACAAGGTGACGATGACCGCTCCAGAGCTTTTACCACATTGGCCCTTATTACCTGTAGAGTGTAGCTCTCTGGATCAAGGCTCTCATTACTTCTGTATATGTTGCGTTTGTCTGTCCTTATTTGGCATGTCACTCTTGTTATTTAATCACTTTACTTTTTTCACTTACAATATTGTATTAAGAATATTCACTATAATCACACTCAACGTGAACAATTCATGTTTATTATTTGTTTTCCACCAGAGTGTAATTTAATGTGATATCTGGTTTGATTTGATCCATATTATTCACTTACATTTATCTCACTGGTATATTGGAAGTGCCCTCCTAGAATTTTGTTCTTGCTGATTCTGATGTCCTCTGACCGTCGAGTAAATCCACCGAATTTGACAAAATATAAGAGGCTAAAAAAAAAAAAGAACAATAAAGACTATTATAATTTCACATTATAAAGCCTCCTAATTGTGTACCTCTGTGAACGTCCGTCCACACACACACACACACACACACATATACGTACACATACATACACACACAAACACACACAAACACTGTACCTGCCCAGTATACTGCCCCTCTCACTATATTTACGAAAAGCATGTGGCACGTGCACGCGCGTTCGCATAGGCACGCGCGGCCACACACTCTATATAACATCCCTTAGATTGACAACCTCAGAGTTGCAAGGCCCGCCCTCGAATATTGCTACATCGTTCAAGGCTGAAATACACATACAGGCCTAAAACTGGATTTAACCTTTCCACTGCCTGCACTAACAGGACTGACAGAGGAAAGGCCCAGAAACAGAAGTAACTGCCGGGAGGCCATGTTACACTTCAAATCCATTTTGATTAAAAAAATATATATAATTCCTTTTGATCCATTAAAATTCCTACTTATCTGACACTCATGATCTTTTATCTGTTTGGCTAATGACGGTGTCATAATGATTTTATAAATAAAGAATACAAAAAATGAATATGCTGTATCTAACTGTAGAATTGAGAATCGACACACAGTCCTATTACCAAATGACATTAGATAAAGATTGTAAGTCCCCTCCAAAGCTTTTATTTATCATGAAAGCACAAAAAATGCTTGTTGTCGTCCAATTCTTTTTAAAATGGCCCCATTCACATTAATTTACCCAACATGCCACTGGCACAGGTGTGTTACTTTACTTTGTCCTAGAATAGGCCGTTCATGTAAATAAAATTAGCTGATTATATACCGTGAAAAACTAAGGGTAAAAAACCCCTCCCTATTTCAATGTATTTTTCATTTCCACTGTAGATATTAATTATGAATGACTTCATTAAATAGTTTGTCTAGCTGGGCCTGTAGTGTACGAGGAAAAAATGGTGGTTGTGCATAGTTTATAAACGTATTTATAATATTGAAGACATTAGAAGGTAAACGTTATGTTCCCAAAGTGTTTGTGCCTAAGGGTACACTTGTGTTGAACTCACAATCTTATATTCTCAGAACCGACATCAAAAGGTACAGTCTTGTGTAGGACCAAAGTGAACTAAAGGCAATGATATACTGTACTTAATAGATTTAAACTAAACGATAAATAAAATCATATATATATTATACAGGGTTGGCGACACTCCAAAACCATGCAATTTTTGCCTGAGTTGTCAACTAGTAGAATTGGCAATATATTACGGCTTCAATCGGCACTGACAGGCCTTTTAAAGAAACAAAAGTGAATTTATTCCATAAATCTACTTTTATTTCATTAAAATACCTGTGAGTGACGATGAATTCCATTATAAATTTATGTGTATGTGTGTGTGTGTCTCTGTCTATCTGTCTTTGTGTGTCTGTCTGTCTGTGTGTGTGTGTGTCTGTCTGTGTCTCTGTGTGTGTGTGTGTGTATCTGTCTATCTGTCCGTTGTAGTGTCGTGTGTGTGTGTGTGTTGTGTGTGTGTGTGGTGTGTGGTGTGTGTGTGTGTGTGTGTGTTGTGTGTGTGTGTGTGTTTGTGTGTGTGTGGTGTGTGTGTGGTGTTGTGTGTCTGTATGTGTAGATAAATTCTTTTTTCAGTGCATCATGGACATTTTTGCAATAGTTCTAATCTGAAGTTGAGGGTACGATGTTCTGCTTTTATTTAACTCCTTATCTCTCCCTTATCCCGTCCCCATTCCTTAGGCATTCATCTGACATGGAGGGAGCGTGCATAAATTCGATCCCCTTATTAGTGACTTGGAGCAACCAGGACAGCTTTTAGATTCACCTTCGTAAATGAAAACAAAGGAAAATATGTGAAACTTTCCATAATAATGTAGAAGCGGCAATAACGCTCACCCTGTTTTTCTTTGTTTCTTCTTACAGCATTGGAACTGGGTCGGCCCACGTGAGCGCAAGCGCTTTATTTGTAGCTTCGGGGACTCCTCGTTCCTGAGATTATTCCCCTTTCGGGAATTTAATATGGCCGCCCAATCGAGCCAGTCCCACAGGCCAATAGGAAGTCTCAACGTCATCTGTCGCAGCTTCCTATTGAAATGTCCGCGCCGAACACTGGTAACTAGTCCGGTAACTAGTCCGGTAACTAGTCCGGTAAGTGCTCCTTTAAAGAGCGACACACTGTGCTAATTTGCATGTCATTACCCAGAATCCTTGGCTGCAGTGGAAGCCTAAGAGATAATGGGGCAGGGCAGGGTGACACACCTGTCTGAGATGTGAATGGGCTCACAAGGGTTTTTTTTATTTGACGTACACTGTACGTGGAGGGTTTTTGTCACGTTTCCCCCCCACCATAACTTGTTTTTATGTCGGTATAAAATACCAAATTGGGAGAAGTAAACCCCCCCGCCCCCATGTCCTGCAGGGTTAGGATGAGGTAAGTCAGCCTGGCTCTGTGTGTGGTGAGGTGTGGGCCGGGGGTCATAGCCAGGACAGGGATTTTTAGGTGAAGTATGAAGGTGTGCTGGTACCTATTAAAGCAGATGTTGACTATAAAACATCTTTTTGTGCAAACATTTCTCAGCAGCTAATAAATCAGAGAAACGCATTTTTTTGTTGTTTCTTTTTTTTTTTAGAGCCCTGCGGGAACATATTTGTAAAAATATATACATATATTTTATTGAAACTGTGCCCAGGGGAGGGGTGAGTTTTGTTGAAACATGCTTTGTGAAATGTGTATACTACAGCATTGCGATATTATGCGGAGTATATGCCAACTTTCCAGCTTAGGCACAGACAGTAAACTGTGGGTGAAAAACTGAAATGATAAAAATCTATTATTTTGTACATTTAAGGGTCTGCGTGTGGAGGTTTGAATCGCAGGCGGAAAAAACAGTTTTCTTTGTATAAACGTGTTAATATACAGGCATACCCCGGTTTAAGGACACTCACTTTAAGTACACTCGCGAGTAAGGACATATCGCCCAATAGGCAAACGGCAGCTCACGCATGCGCCTGTCATCACGTCCTGAACAGCAATACCGGCTCCCTACCTGTACCGAAGCTGTGCGCAAGCGGGGAGACTATAGAGCCTGTTAAATGCGTCATTTACATCAGTTCTGCACGTATATAACGATTGCAGTACAGTACATGCACCGATAAGTGGGAAAAGGTAGTGCTTCACTTTAAGTACATTTTCGCTTTACATACATGCTCCGGTCCCATTGCGTACGTTAATGCGGGGTATGCCTGTAATAGTCGCCCGTGAAAGCTGATTATATTCAATTACTCTTAAGGTAACATTTACACGTAATTGTTCCTGTGTGAACATTAGTACTTTTTATCTTATTGGGGTGAGTTTCACTGTAATTATACTCAGAAGGAGTGTTCATTGAAAGGATCACTGTCATCAAAAATCCTGCTCAATTTCTGTGAGTCTCACTCGCCCTCAGACTCTACCCCAGTTTACACACTGTTAAAAGCTCCCCCCCCCCCCAAAAAAACCCTCACCTTTTTAAGGAAGTGTACCTGATACTGCCTTACATACACACCCCCTAACCCAAAAAGGATCAGACATGTGGCAGAGCCATGAGTTACCTGGGCCTCGAATTCGGGGGCGAGGGTTCTGGTTCCACACAACCAACACATAATAACACATGAATTGACCCACGTACAATGACTTGGAAGAAATTGGTCCCAGTTTTATTTATAAATACAAAATGTAACGAAAATTTGGGGGATACCCATCAAAGTTTCCTCGCCCATCAAAACATAAAGCTTGGGGGATACCCTCGGCTTGCTCCTCTACATGCCAACAGCTGCCCAGGCCACTTGGTCCAAACACACTGGAAGGTCACCCCCCAAGCCAAGCATGACAACGCCTCCTCCATACCCAACTATTCAGAGGTACCATAGCGCTCCCCACAAGGAAACCCCCAACCTATGTAATACCTTAATAAGGTCCCCTATCCATCAAACACCTTACCACCAGGCCATTAACTCGGTGCCCAGGACATGCGTGAAAACGAGAGGTAACGCTCAATGTATTACTTCCTGGTAACACATTGTATAAATAAATATAAATAAATAAATGCTGCAACAAACTCAACCTCGAAACATACAACCCGCAATGCCCCAACACAGACAAAACCTAAAGAACAGGGAGGGAGGGTGGGGTGTCACACTGCTCTGGTGGAAGAAGAGGTAGAAGCAAACCCAAACACCCCCTCCTATATAACTTCTGTCCCCTCAAATCTCCTCCCACACCCCCTGCACTGTGCACCCACCAACCATCCTATTCACACCCACCCGTTTGGCAGCAGTCATGTTGCCCCTTCCTCTAAAGCCTCAGGGCCTCTCCAACTCTATGCTAGTGATTCCCAACAAGGGGTTCGGGAGGTGTCTCCAAGGGGTTCACCCCAAAATCTGTACAGGCGGATCCCAGGAAGTGCAATGGGTTCCTGGCCCATGTGGGAACTATGCACAAACTAAGGGCCCAAACTGCACCTTAGCGTGGGTGGCATAGCTGTCATCAGTGGCAGATTGTACTTACCTACCGGCCCGGGTGATTCCTTGAAGACCGCCCATCCTCCTGCAGTGTCACCGCATCCTGTGATGTCACCTTGTCATTGCAACGTGTCACCAAGTGACCCCGCGGCGTCATTTGACGTCGGGTCGCCATGACAAGGTGACGATGACCGCTCCAGAGCTTTTACCAACATTGGCCCTTATTACCTGTAGAGTGTAAGCTCTCTGGATCAGGGCTCTCATTACTTCTGTATATGTTTGCGTTTGTCTGTCCTTATTTGGCATGTCACTCTTGTTATTTATATCACTTTACTTTTTCACTTACAATATTGTAATTAAGAATATTCACTATAATCACATCAACGTTGAGACAATTGCATGTTTATTATTTGTTTTCCACCAGAGTGTAACTTTAATGTGAAGTCTGGGTTTGATTTGATCCCAATATTATCACTTACATTATTATCACTGGTATATTGGAGAGTGCCATCCTAGTATTTTGTTCTTGCTGATCTGATGTCCTCTGACCGGCGAGGACCCCCGGGATATTTGACAAATATGTCCGCGGAGTCACAAATAACATTTGCAATGACGTTACGACTTTCTAATGGCCGCTGGAGCAAGCCCTGACCCAGCGGCCATTTTGTACCCCCTGTTACGGGACCACGCATCAAGTAAAAATAAACAAAATGGCAAAAATCAGCTAGCAGTGCGGACCGCTGATTTAACCCTTTGCGTTGTGGGACCTGATGTGAACGGAAGTGGTGCAACACGTTCTCATCTTCCTGTTTGCTAGATCGCATTTGGCGTTCCACAGGAGAGGGACCACTCCCATTTTCCTAGGGACATAATATGTCCGCCAAATCTCATGGGATTGACAGGCCAATAGGAAGCCGCAATGTCATCGGTCGCGATTTCCTATTTGACGATGCCGGTGGCCATATTGAATTCTACAAGTTACATTACATGAACTTGTCATTACATAAGTGAAACATCAGCACAGAAAACAATCATTATCTCAGGCACTGGCCGTGTCCCGGAGCTGAAAATGACACTGTTCAGCTCCGGAAGACTCCCCCGTAACAATTATGTAAAAAAGTAAATGTACATTTTTAAGAAGGTTGCCATTTAACACCCAAAATATTTCCCTCAAACTCTATTGACCTTTGAGTTATGGATCACCGCGGTATAATGACCAGGGTTGCCAGGTGTCCAGTATTGAACAAGACTGTCCTATATTTGGACACTGTCCAGTAAAAAATGAGAGGTAATACTGTATATGTATGTGTCTGGTATTACCTCTCTGGACATTGTGACCTGACTGGCTTGGGAGGCTGTGGGATTTCGTTGAGAAGGGCTGTTGCTAGGGGGCTGAGCAGCTTCCTCCCTCCTAACTGGCTGCATTACCCAGCAGCAGCCAATCAGGAGGAGGTATCAGGAGCCTGGGGTTAGGGCCAAGGAGAGAAAGAAACAGCACGGAGCAGAGAGAGGTGAGAGGGGTGTGTGTGTCTCGAGCGCGTTGCACCTTTCTTTATTGTGTCGAGTATTTTTGGAGAAGCCGCCTGGCAACCCTAACTGTATTAGCGTAGCTATTTCTCTCCCAGAATCCCCTGCTTGTCTCATCCTCTCTGTTTATTGGTTCGGCCTCCCAAGTGATGGCAGTGGCATCAGAATACAATTAGAGCTTCAGCTTATTCTGTCTGCCATGTTGTTCTATCCCAGGCATCAGGACTTTTCAGAGGGAATGTAGGATGAGGCTACAGGAATGCAGGGGAAGAAGGGGGGAAGCCCTTCCCGGGATTTTTGTTTAGAGTACATGGGATTGCACCTTTAATAGCCTATACATGTTGATAAATATATGATTCTACAGTGTACGTTAAAATTATATTTCCATAACCCGCAGCGCTTACAATCTAATTTTCGGAGGGAGATAACATGATTTACTTACCCAAGCAAGATTATCACATGGAGTCCTAACTGGTATTAGAACCGCTGTCACCCACCTCAAAGGCACTGCGGTCACCTCTAACCTGCTTTTCGCCTGCACAGCGGCACATGTCTGGGATCCCCTTGTGTTCGCGCGCTCGCTGCAATGAAACACATTACTACAATGTGTGTGGCCACTGTGAGCGCACGTCTGCACGTGCCCGTAAGTGCACGGCGCTCGGCTGCTTACAGAGACAAGTAAATTTGTTCCTGCCGCTGGCTGGCGCGTCACGTGAGCGGTTCGCACAATGAGGGCGAACCAGCTCCGTGACTTCACGCCCCCCACACGCGGGCAACTAGCTGGCCAGGATTCGCGCGGCCAAGCAGAGTGCATGACGTTATTGCGCTCGAGAGCCAGCGCGCGTGCACCCAGCCTGGCCGCAACCTAAGGGAGGCTTTAATTAGAAATTGTGCTTTAGCGAACGCTAGTCAGCTTTATTAATAACTCCAGCAAACAACCTGAAACTCATGGGAGGACATTGCCCCCTGCTGGTCAGAGTTATTAGCGCTACTATCCTATAAAGTACATAAATAGGCCCAGATACCAGGCGTATATATACAGTAGGGTTGCCAGATGTCTTCTCCAAAAATACTGGACATAAATGGTAAAAGTTTCGACCCCCTCCCACCCCCCAATACATTTGAAAAACACACCCCACACCCCCAAAACATATAAAAATACACCCACCCACCCACCCAATACATATAAAAGAAATACACACACACCCCCAATACATATAAAAAAATACACTACCCCAATGCAGGTGATATTGAACTTAACCCAGGCCCTGCCAACTCTGTCCCAAACCCCTGAGAATACCCCCTTCAAATTCCAAAAAGGTCTATATGTCACCCATATAAATATCCAGAACCTGCTGCCCAAATTGGATGAACTAAGAACATGGTGCCTTATGCATAAACCCAAAGCCATCGTTCTCACAGAAACATGGCTAACCCCTAAAACTCCTGATGCACATATCGCCATTCAGAGATATTCCATTTCTAGGAGAGATAGGTCAAAGAGAGGAGGAGGGGTGTTATTTTATATTACAGACACCTTACAATGTACACTGTTAAATTGCCCCCCAAGCCCATCCTCTTTTGAAACCCTAGTTGGCAAAATCTGCCTCCCCTTTTCTAAGCCCGTCTTGGTTGCTGGCATCAACCGCCCCCCTAAAGCTCTTCTGCAATCCCTGACTGATATCACCAAGTTTCTTGGCTCCATTTCCTCTCTGAATGAGAAGAGTGAGCTGCTAGTTCTTGGGGATTTCAACTACAATTGGCTCGACCCTAGAAACCACAAAATCCAGATACAACTCAAGTCACTTAACCTATCACAACTCATTTCCCAACCCACACGGATAAACCTGAAATCGCATAACCATTCCTTGCTAGACTGGATTCTCTCCTCAAACCCCAGCAGAATCCAATCCTCTGGCATCCTTCCTGACATTTTCAGTGACCATGCAATAGTGTACTGTGTAAGGAAAATTCACCCCAATCAAGCCCTAAAGTTCTCCTCACTAGAACATTTAGAAACTTTAACCCACAACAGTTTCTGGCTGACCTTACCAACTGTCGTTGGTACAGACTCAACTTAATTCCTGACCCTGCACTCGACTATTTCCAATCCGAGTTCTTAAAACTCTGTGATACCCATGCTCCACTACGCAGAATACGGGAGGCCCACCTTCCGTGGGTTACACCTGAACTTATAGCACTCTGCCATTTCAGGGATGCCTTGTGGAAAAGCTACAAAGTAACTGGCACTACCAAGGATCTCAATCACTACAGATGCCTGCGGAACATGTGCACAAGGCAAACAAAACATGCAAAAGCACAATATTACTCTGACAATCTCCTCCAGAACACATCAAACCCAGCTAACTTCTGTAAGGTTATCAACAATATATTCCAGCCTCCTAACCATCAACAACCAAGTAATATCACTAAGGGGGATATTACTCTGACAAACCCCACTGACATTGCAAATGCATTCAATGATTACTTTGTGGGGTGTGCCACTAACTTATTAGCAAAACGCAACCCAAACCACAAACATGATTCTCATTCTGTGAGTACCCCTATATCTCCACCCTCTCAATGTTCAATTTGTCCCAGTATCTGAAGAGGAGATTACACAAGCGCTCCTCAAACTAAAACTAAGCTGCCAATGTGGACCCGACTTACTGCAATCTAAGTTCCTAAGACTCGGTGCCGCAGCCATTGCCAAACCAATTGCTTCCATAGGGAACGCTATTCTGTCTGCTGGCCATGTCCCTAAGAACGGATAAGTGATTAGTGCGCAGCTAATAATTAGTGGAGCATTTAAACAGTGCACAGTGAAATGAACAAATAATTCAACCTTAAATGTGGAGAGATCACTAGTTGTGTGTCTGCAGCCCTTCTTGGGGGTGTCTCGACACCCCAGGAGCTATGGAAAAGACAGGAAAACAAGGCGCACAACGCACATAGTGAAGTATAGTTAAAAGTCAATTTTACTCAAAAAAAGAATTAAGTTCTGCGTACATCAATATAATAAAAAATGTGCAGTTGGTAATTGGGTATACCACACCAGTCGACGGCTGCAAGCGGCACTCCTCACTCGATAGCAGGGTGCAGGGGATCCGCAGTCCTCTACGCCAGGCTGGTAATTGTAGGAGCCGTCTCACTATCTCTCAAGATGGGGCAGACATCAGTCCTTGCTGGAAATCGCCCCAGGGTATAGGGCCACACCGGCGTGTAGCAGCCTCCGCTGGAATCCGCGCACCAGCACGTTTGACAAGTGCCGCTTCTCCTCTATGGAGCGCCCGGTGATGATGTCACAGTCCGGTCACGCGCTCCTAGGAGGCGCCTGCAGGGGTTCGCTACGTGCGAGGCAGTGAAGGATACACGCCTCTGTATGAGATACAGGTGGCTGCACTAGTTCTTGCAGGATCAGAGGGACACTTACACGAAGTGTTCACACCAGCATGGGGGTACAGGAAAATGAGCAATGACACCCTCCACTCGTTTCGTAACGTTCCCTGAAGAAGTAACCACGGGTTATGAAACGCGTTGGAGGGTGTCATTGCTCATTTTCCTGTACCCCCATGCTGGTGTGAACACTTCCCTCATTGGGCGAACTGCTCACGTGACCAGCCCTGCGCTCCCATGAGCGCAAAAATTTTAAATTTTCATAAGACTTACGCTTCCGTACGCTTGTGTAAGCGTAAGCGAGACCCTGCTAAAGCCGCTTCACTCATGGTTCTGGGTCGCAGCAGGTGAGGTGGTATGACAACTTGCGTTACTTGTTGCACTAACGTGTGTTCAATATCTTTAGACCCAGGAACTCGCAATTACCATCGAGTCCCCACTAGATCACAGTACCCCGCAGAATACTGTAATCTAGGTCCAGTTCAATCCCGCCGCTGCCACCAGTTATTTTACAAGGCTGTCACGGTGAGATTATGGCAGGCTGTATAAGGTCACATAAATATATATAACAGATGATATATATTTATTACTGGGTCTGAACTGAAACGAGTCTTAGATATAATAAAGTGATTTTATTCCTTAGGATAGGTGAACACACGAATAATACAGTAACAGACAAGAAGTACACTTACTTAGGGGTTGGGGAATGAGAAGTTAGATGTAGCATTTCTCTTCTGCAATCAGGTAATCATTCAGGTGATATCAGGTAACCATATCAGCAAACGAAGAACGAAGACAAAGGATATATGGGGAACAGCAGTTTATAAACCTTTTGTCCCTCTATCCTTAACCTTAAGTACCTGTGATTGGTGTTCAATTATCTTCAGCCAATCTTTGATGCGGGAACACATTTTAGGACAGGCCCCCCTGCTAGCTGGCACATGCGCAGTAGAACTCTGGGGTCTCATTTCTGTAGCCCCCCCATAGGCAAATGGAATGCCAGCCAGTCTACCCATCTGGATCTCTAGCAAGATAACCTTTGTTGGAAGGTGATAACTGGGACACTTGGAGACTGCTGTGGTTTGAGCCTCCTCCGCCCTTAAATCATCAGGGAGGGTGACAAGACCCTTTGAACAATACTTAAATCCTGGACATTGGGGCGCCTCTGGGGCCATCTGCTATCCTGGTATGCAAAGGAATTCCTCTGAGTCTTTGTCTATACCTTGGGACACAGTGTTAAACATAAAACATAAACGTATTAAAATATCCGGTTCTATTGGGTCTAGCAGAACCAAACTTCACAGTTCCCATGGCTGGAACTGGGACACCATATGGTCCAAAAAGCGACTTGCTACGACCTATGGAACCGGAGTTACACAAATGCACATTAAATCATTTTTCATTTTAATACAAAAATCTCCGCTAAAAAAGAAATCTCAGCTTTTCACTAAATCCCCATTGAAAACACTGGGCTTCTCCGCCATAGACTTTCAATGGTAAATTGCCGCCATTGAGGTCAATGGGGTTTCTCCGCCATTGAAGTCTATGGGAAAAGTCCCGAACCTTCAAGGGGGTCCATACTCCATCGGGTTGGTCCAGGAGGGTCAAGGATGGTTCTGCAGTGATGCCGGAGCAGTGACTGCAGACACCCCAAACCTTGATCCGCTGGGCCCTCCGGAACCGGAGATATGGAGTACCAAAATACAGCATTTCACACTTAGTCATTTTTCTGAGCCGTTTCTGCCGCCGCCGGCAAAGCCTATGGCGCGACCCGTTCTTCTCGGTTCGACCCTTATCGGGGGTCCAGGATTTGGGGACCCGGTTGTGGTCGAGTGGGGGGACGCCTAGGAACTAGGGACAAAAATAATTTTATTCCTAGGGGCCTAGAACTGTTTATTCCCACGCCACTTGACGTTGACCTTGACTTGTAAGTGATCAAAGCTCTCCTATTGAAAATGTATCCGGTTTGCGGTCTGGACGGCAGCCAACTTGTTCTTCGAAAGTTACCTCGAGGAACCTCCATTGAAGTCAATGAGCCCATCGACTTTCAATGGGAAACCGCCGCTCTCCCTCTCGGACGCCACCTGCTGGTCTTTACAGGAAACAGGACTAAAACAACAAGATTCTCCATTAGAATGCATGGAGCCCTAATGGCGGCCAATGGGCACCTGCAAAATGGTGCCTGAAAAGGCGGGAACACTTCACAAAGAGCTATAATCATTAAAGGACTATTAACCCTTGTGCTCCCGGATGGATTCCAGTGTGTGTGTGATGCAGACACTGATTAAACCAGACATACAATGGAACAGGGGAACAGGGAAATACACATGTACATGTCATTACAGGGGTTAAATCACTGTTCTGGGTCTTAGTCCAGTTAACCCTTTGACTCCCGGGTGAGGTCAGGGGATGGCCAAATGGGGTGTAACCCCTTTAATCCCGGGCCACCCCCTTTCTCCCTCTACAGTCATTAGATTTATTGAGACAAATAACACACCGTGGCAGAAACTCCTTGGAATATTGCAGAAACAGTGGCATATTTTACTCTCGTACAATCAGCTCTTGGTAATACTATGGTTACTATGATCAATAAAAGAGCACATCATTTGCAGGATACGTTGGTGCACAGCCACTATACCACACCTAGCTATAGAAGGCTTTTGATGAGAGAGAGATAAAAATGTTTTTTTATTAAAGTGTGGGAACTGCAGCGCTCATCTCTATGAAAAATACTGCGACCTTATGTGATGCTTCTCTGCATGCATGTGTCTGCCCTGCAAAAGTAAAGGAGTTATTCATTACCTCTCCTGCCCTTGTACAAAAGATATCTATAGGTATGACCTCAAGAGAAGCCAGATTTCAGGCTTTGGAACATGTCTGCAATATTATTTTGATCAACATCCCAAGTCAGATTGCTTCCTGCTTATTGCCTTTGTGAGTTATACGGTTACCTTAGGTCAGGGGCGGCCAACTGCAGTCCTCAAGGGCCACCAATGGGTCAGCTTCAAGGATATGAAACAAACGGAAGAATATGCTTCCAAAATCAGGGCTCTGAAGTGTGCAGGTACATCCATAGTGATATATCACAATGTCAATGGGATGTATATATAATTATAACCATGATGACGTTGGTGATGTGTCTGGGTCCACTGTTAGAGTAGAGACAGGTCACAAATGCTCATATGTACAGGGTGTAAGCATATAAAGACACTAGGGATGTAAAAAACAAACACAATTGGGAATGTCAGACCCCCAGTAAGCTGATAATACACAACCCATAGAGTGGTTTAGGTTTTAAAAGTCCATATGATTCAAAAGTATAACGTGTATTTACGACCTTGTGGAGTGATTTGCCCGAACACAGCGTGCTCTCTGCCTGGATAGATGCCAGAAATGGTGTCCAAGGGAAGGAGTGTAAAGGCGATGCACAGCATCAAAACCGAAAAAACGGAGGCTGGGTCGATAAAACAACTACTTTATTGAGTCAACATACTGACAGACAAGGGAGGAACCTCTGACGCGTTTCACGCATGCGTTCGCTTTGTCAAAGAGTACTGTTCCTCCCAAGGTGCTGGGTTACATAGGAGCCGCATACCGGAAAGTCCGCCCACCAAAGTCACTGCAAAAAATCCTCCCCAAATGAGTATGGTACTGAGGAGTATACAGGGATACAATGGGTGGCAGTTCCCCCCCGTCATAGCGAACCCCATCACCGGGCACCAATACAATACAAATACAATAAACATAAATGAATAATAACTTAAAGAAATCACCCGTATAGTGTATACTTGATTATAATGAACCCATAAGTGAACAAATGAACATGACATAAAACCATTAAATAATCTGGCAAATACCTCAATTAAAAAATACATATATAAAAGAAAATAAACTTAATAAAGAATTTTTTAATATATATATTTATAAAAACAGAGTGCTTCACATTACAGAAAAAAATAATTACAAGAACATATATTTACAGTAAATGCAGGGCTGTTTCTTAAAATAGCAAAGCAGAGGAGTAAACCTCAAAGCCCGACGCTACTAACCTGGAAGACAGCGTGTATCACGCGCAGGCTGAATTAACCCTAAACATACCGGAGACAAACCCATGAGTGTATAAACGCTGTAGCTGTAATAAGGAAGTCCTTAGATCACATAGAATGGGAACCAGCTGGAAGCGATGGACCCTTGGTCCCCCTAAGGGAACCGACAGACCCTCGCATATACCAGATAACCCTTAGTGATAAATCAGCAGCAAACAGTCAATGGACGGCGTACTCACAATCCAGAATCCAGGTAAGTCTGAAGTCTCCGGTATAGGCTGCGTGCATCCAGGAATAACAGGAACAGGTAAGCAGGAGAAAAAAAGAGTCTTTGATAAAGCGCACCATGCGAGAAACGCGTTAGAGGTTTCTCTTTTAAATAGTTGATTTCCCATTAAAATTTTTGTTATTTTTTCATTTGGCCTCCAGTTCTCATTTTTCATTGCTGTGCTCCTAGTTTTTTCTCCTGCTTACCTGTTCCTGTTTCTTAAAATAACAGGATAAAACATAAAACAGAAATCCCTATACATTACATGACCATATTTCAGGATTTCCCCCAGAGCGGTCACTGGTGCAGACATGAGAACTTATGTGTTTGGTCCAAAAATCACCTCTGTTGAAATCTGATTTTCATAATACCTTGATAAGGTTTATGTACTAGTTCTTTCCTCATTGAAACAACATAAGCCCACCCCTGTCTTAAATCAGCTGCGAGACCGACGGTTTTACGACAGAGTAAAGAAACTTCTACCAAATGACGTTTACGTTTTTGCCTCAATATATAAATGCACACATAGCTTCCCTTCTCTACTACCTAGTCACACGCGAGTCTCATTCATAGATTCAGGCAATTATGATGGACGCAACTAAACTAATCAGGATCGTCCTGCTCCTAAATTTGAATGGCAAATTGATATCTGTCCATGGCACCTCTTACCCATGCACAGAAGATAACATCACATGATAATCTCGTTTAATAAAGTCCCCCAACGAAGGCATAACCTGCGTGTGATCTTGCTCTGAAATGTACCAGTAATTCAGGAACGTTTCGTTTTCTTTGAGGCTGACAGAGTAGTCTCTGGTTATCGTTTATGGCCTTCTAAACAACACATATGTCACTTCTACGGGGCCATTTGTGATAAATTAAGTCCAGCACAGACCCAGGAAAAGTCTTGACCTATCATAAACCCAATATATTGTATTTTTTAAATCCTAATGTAGCTACATTAATGCCTGAAGCACCAGATTGATTAAAATACTTAATATCTCATGATATCATCATGACAGAGAGGATATCATAAGTTTATACAAATATATTCTGGGGACAATACAAGGAGCTTTCAAAAGAATTATTCATCCCAAGGTTAGTACAAATGTCACAGGGTCATCCCTTAAGGTTGGAGGAAAGAAGATTTCAACAGCAACAAAGGAAAGGGTTATTTACAGTAAGGGCAGTTACAGTGTGCGATTCATTACCCATGGAGACTGTGATGGTACTGTAAGGAATCGGGGAACACGTCCTTTGCGATGCGTTCCCTCCTTACCTGCTGCGGCCACTGTTCCTGCCCATGCGCGCGCACCCGCAGCTCTTCTAGCTGCCGCACAGAACCTGGCTCCGCCTCACACACACGTCACGCATCTCTTCCGCGCGGCGAGCACACGCGATGACGTGCAACGATCCCCAGCTGTGTGGCAAGTCTCTCATTCCTGCCTTGTCTCCTGCAGCCTATCCCAGCTTCCGCTGGGGTCGTGCCTACGCTCCACCCCCTGTCCTCATTGGCTAGTCCTCCCTTTAAGTATTTCCTGGTTACTCTCATGCTTTGCTCAGCATAATCCTATGTAGCCTCGTGACGCTCACTTCAGTTGTGCTTTGCTCTAAGTTTTGTCTTGCAGTTAAACTCTTGTGTACCGACTCGGCTTTTTAGTGTACCCTTCTGGATTTTGGACTTTGGCTTTCCCTCGACTACGGCGATCTCTCCAACCCTTGAACACGGCATACGGACTAAGACTACTCTACTCTCTACAATCCCAGACCACGTCTTACGGACCCCTACTATCCTGCTCTCTCCAATCCAAGAACCCGGCAAGTATATCACATCTCCTACACTCTCCAACCAAGACCCAGCAACCCTAGACTATCCGCCTTCCAGGCACCCCTCCGCTGCTGCGGGTGTGTGGTGTTATACCTTCCCACCTCAGTGCCGGGGCCTTGTCTTGTTTGTGGGCAACGCGAGCGTTACAGGCAGATACAATAGATATCTTTAAAAAAAAGATTGGACATTGTTGCAGGGTACATGCAACTACACACGTGGGTTTCTTGACAAGGCTGTTTTATTTAGCCTTAAAAGATATACAGCACACAAAACAAAAATAGCTTTCCATCAGAAAAAACGAAAATGGCTTTTTCTTCAGCAAACCAAACATAACAGTTTCTCTTTAGCAGACAGTTTATATATAAGGCAGCTACCCTTTTTCTATGCAGGGGACAGACAGTTCACAATACAACTACTTTGCTACTCAGACCTTGTTTTCAGGAATCTCTTTATTTCTTACTCCTCTCTCATCAACAGCCAGCGTCCATGTGTCTACAGCCTGGGTTTTAACACACCTTGATTAGGCAGCTGGGATCCAACTAATTGTCCTGAGGTTCCCAGCTGAAGTTAACCTAGTCAGTGCTGAACTGCAGACTAGACATAGGTTTTCCAGGCATATAACTGGTGGCTTTTATTTACCCTGTCACATTCCTCCCCTGTTAGTGTGTGGCTGGGGCTACGCACGGCTGAAGCCAGACCATCCACCCCTTCTCTAGAAAAGAAGTCAGCATTTGCGTTCTCTTTTCCCGGCCTATGCTGAATCTCAAATGAGAAGGGTTGGAGGGCCATATACCACCTAGTCAATCTAGCATTGGAATCCTTCATGCTATTTAACCACTTCAGTGGAGCATGATCCGTCACCAAAGTAAAATGGACTCCTGCCAGGTAATGCCCCAAAGCCTCGATTGCCCACTTTACTGCGAGGCACTCTTTCTCAATCACTGAGTAATTTTTTTCCCTTGGGAACAATTTCCTACTCAGGAAAAGGATAGGATGTTCAACTCCCTCAAACTATTGTGACAACACTGCCCCTAGCCCTATCTCTGATGCATCTGTTTGCACTATAAAGGGCTGTTGAAGTCTAGGCTTCTAAGGATGGGACCCTCTGATAGACACCTTTTTATGTCCTCAAAGGCTCTCTCACAATCCCTTGACCACACCACCTGTGTAGGGGCACACTTTTTTGTGAGGTCCGTTAAAGGGGCTGCCACTTCCGAATAGTTGGGGATGAACCGCCGGTAGTGCCCTGCTAAACCCAGTAGAGAGCGTACCTGCGTTTTTGTTTGGGGGGTTGGAACTTCTTTCAGGGCAGCTACCTTGTCGGCTAGTGGCCTTACTTTTCCACCTCCCACTGCATACCCTAAATATTTGGTTTCCGCTTTACCCAAGACACATTTCTTAGGGTTGGCTGTGAGCCCTGCCTCTCTCAGAGATTTGAGGACCGCTTTCAGCCTATTTAGATGGGCCCACCAGTGTTTACTATAAATGACAATGTCATCTAGGTAGGCTGCGGCATAAGTCCTATGGGGCCTCAGTACCTTATCCATGAGTCTCTGAAATGTGGCTGGGGCTCCATGCAGTCCAAATGGCATTGTCACAAACTGGTATAAACCCATGGGAGTGGCAAAGGCTGTTTTGCATTTGGACTTTTCCTCTAAGGGTATTTGTCAGTATCCTTTTGTCAAGTCCAACGTGGATATATATTCCGCGTTACCAAGGGCGTCAATTAATTCGTCCACCCTTGGCATCGGATATGCGTCAAACTTGGATACCGCATTGACCTTTCGGAGGTCCACACAAAATCTTACCTTCCCATCGGGTTTAGGGACCATAATTAGTGGACTACACCACTCACTGCATGATTCCTCAATCACTCCTAAGTATAAAATTTCTTGTACCTCCTTCTCTACCAGAGCCCTACGACTTTCAGGCAACCAATAAGGACGGGAACGTACTTTTACCCCAGGTGCTGTCTCGATTGCATGGGAAATTAAGTTAGTTTGTCCTGGTAAGTCAGAAAAAACATCCTGGAATTGTGTAATTATTGCTAACAAGTCCCCTTTTTGTTCAGAGGACAACTGTTTACACATTGGGATTTTATCGTCACTCACGATGTTCTCCCGTGGAGGCTGAGGACCCAAGTCCATTTCCTCCTCCACCGGGTGGATGAATAGAGACCGCTGCAACTTCCAGGGTTTCAGCAAGTTCACATGGTAAATTTGTTTACCCTTCCTGGACCCTGGTTGAGCGATCTCGTAATCCACATCACCCGTACGGCGGAGTACTTCGAATGGGCCCTGCCATTTGGCCAGGAGTTTACTCTCGCAACTGGGTAACAATAACATCACCTGGTCTCCTGGGTGAAACACTCTCATGCGAGCATTCTTATTGTAATGTCTCTCCTGACTGTCCTGGGCTGATCTAAGATTCTCCCTGGCAAAATGGCCGACCACATCTAGGCGCTTCCTAAGGTCTAGTACATATTGCAGGGTATTCTTAGAAGAGTTTGGTTTCAGCTGAGAAGTGAAGGCATCTTTATTGCTACCACTTAACAACTAGAAGCTCATTTCGTAGTGCACTCCTAGGCTTTTAAAACTTAACATTTAATTGATAATGGGGATAAAATGAGTTCTTAACACAAAGTGATAATAATAAATACATATAATGTACAGTGGCGGGAGGGAATGAGGAGACGATAGATGGCCAAGGTATATAGTCTGATATGCTGATGCCTAATAATACAGATCAAAAGCAGTGATACCTAATAGGCCTTGATGGGAGAGTGGGTTACTCAGCTGGGAAAGCTCAAAGGTGCTTGCCCTGTGTATGTGTATTGTGTGTCATGTGGCATAGCGTACCGAGCACCCAACCTGTATTGATAAATAGCCCAAATCAGTGTGCTAGTCCTAAGTTTAATAAATAAAATGTTATTGCTAATAGATATAATCTACCATATTAAAACTAGTAGATATAATCACTGTATGTGCAACTCAATGACAGGTTGGTGGTACGTGGATTGATTCTGCGCCCAATGACATTTAACAATCACTCTACAAAGATAGTATATACGGCAAGCTATTAATAATAAAAGACCAGAATAAGCTGATGCTAAACACTCTGCTGGGTATTAAAGCAGTAAACAAATTATTACTGTGGTTGTTGAATAAGCCGTCAACAAATAATCAATACTGTGAATAATTGTCCTTAGCAAAAATCCCTGCACACATAAACTTTTACCATTTCATAGAGCCATTGATACATGAATAGGTGTCAGTGTGTAGCAGATGCTGGCAGACTAGCAGTGGTGAGATTGAACATACATTGAGTCGCAACTAATTGCAATTGAATCCCTGCTAGCTACAGGACAGAGTAACACAATGTATCACAGTACAGAGACAGGCTATAGCAAAAAACCACTGAGCGAGTAGAACCAGTTGAAGCCTGGACGCGATCGCATTTAAAAGGAGCACCAGCAGAGAACACAAACACAAAATGTTGATACTACCCGTCTCTCTCAGTTCCCTCGCGCTGACGTCACCACGCCAAAACGCCCTACGCGTTTCCCTCCTTGACGGAGATTCTTCAGGGCGGTGAATCCCGTCAAGGAGGGAAACGCGTAGGGCGTTTTGGCTGGGTGACGTCAGCGCGAGGGAACTGAGAGAGACGGGTAGTATCAACATTTTGTGTTTGTGTTCTCTGCTGGTGCTCCTTTTAAAATGCGATCGCGTCCAGGCTTCAACTGGTTTCTACTCGCTCAGTGTTTTTTTGCTATAGCCTGTCTCTGTACTGTGATACATTGTGTTACTCTGTCCTGTAGCTAGCAGGGATTCAATGCAATTAGTTCGACTCAATGTATGTTCAATCTCACCACTGCTAGTCTGCCAGCATCTGCTACACACTGACCCCTATTCTGTATCAATGGCTCTATGAAATGGTAAAGTTTATGTGTGCAGGGATTTTTGCTAAGGAACAATTATTCACAGTATTGATTATTTGTTGACGGCTTTTCAACAACCACAGTAATATTTGTTTACTGCTTTAATACCCAGCAGAGTGTTAGCATCGCTTATTCTGGTCTTTTTTATTAATAGCTTCGGATATACTATCTTTGAGAGTGTTGTTAATGTCATTGGGCGCAGAATCAATCCACGTACCACCAACTGTCATTGAGTTGCACATACAGTGATTCATCTACTAGTTTAATATGGTAGATTATATTCTATTAGCAATAACATTTTATTTATTAACTTAGGACTAGCACACTGATTGGGCTATTTATCATACAGGTTGTGTGCTCGGTACGCTATGCCACATAACACACAATCCATACACAGGGCAAGCACCTTTGAGCTTCCCCGCTGAGTACCCACTCTCCCATCAAGGCCTTTAGTATCACTGCTTTTGATCTGTTATTTGGCGTCAGCAATCAGACTATATACCTTGGCCATCTATCGTCTCCTCTTCCCTCCCGCCACTGTACATTTATGTATTTATTATATCACTTGTGTTAGAAACTCATTATCCCATTATCAATTAAATGTTAAGTTTAAAAGCCTAGGGTGCACTACGAAATGACTTCTAGTTGTTAAGTGGTAGCAATAAAGGCCTTCACTTCTCACTGAACCATTCTGTCTAGTGCAGGCTCATTAGTTGCACCCACCGCCAATCTTGACCTTAGGGCACCATCATATTTCATCACACATTATGATTTAGTGAGCATTATATATATTTCTCTTTGGTATTCTTAGAAGAGACTGTTTGTTCCTTCCCAGGACTCCTTTAGGAGGTCTAGGATACCCCAGGGTTTGGTGGCCTAGATCAAATTCAAATGGAGAGAATCCCGTGTGGCCGGGGAACGTCCGCACTGCAAACAGCAGAAAAGGGAGAAGTTCTCCCAGGCTCTCTCTCCTGAATCTACAAATTTCCTCAGCATCCCTTTTAGAGTTCGTTAAAATCTTTCCACCAATACCGTCAGTCTGTGGATGGTAGACCGATGTCCGAACAGACTTGACCTCTAGTAACTTTAAATGACATCCTGCCATCATTTAGCCATGAAATTTGTACCTTTTGGTCTGGTCAACATAACCTGGGGATTCCAACCTGTGAAACAGTAACCACACTTGTTGGCTACTTGCTTCGCCGTTGTGTTCTTAGGGGAATGCCTCATGAGCACCTTGTTGCAGATAGTCCACTATTACAAGGATAAACCTGGTCCCTTTCGCAGAGGTTCTAGAGGGTCCTACCAAGTCTCCCCCAATCCACTCAAGGGAACTGACACCAAGGGTAGATAACCAAGGGGCTGTTTTTTTGTCCTTTTGGACTAGTTTAGCTGGCACTTCTCGGACATCTGTCCACATAGCTTAGGCAATATCCCTATGCATCCCTGGCCAATAGAATCGGGATGAAATACGGTCCAATGTTTTAATCATCCCTGCCCAGTGCTACCACCCCAGGGGTACGTAATGGCTATGAGTGAACACGATTTAACAAAACGCCTTTGGGACATATCTGTCTGGTGACCTCCCCTTTTGTGTGTCGCCTATTCTCACCCTAATATAGGATATCCTTTGATAGCTCAAAATGGGGGAATACTATCCCTCCCCCTGTGCATCTAAATCTGTTCATCATTTTCATCACTCTATGTCCATACTGTCTAGCAAGGACTGGGTCCCTTCCCTTTGCTTCCTTGGCGAAAGTCAGGGAGGTACAGGTCTTGTAAATCTCCAGGGCCCTGATCCCCCTCCCTTTGCCATCCCCGACCACCATCACTTGTGACCTCTGACTACTAGAATGGTCACCTTGAGACCCAATTTTCTGCAACCAGTCCTGTTTGTGCCCAAGCGTCTTTGCCTTCCGAGTCTTTTTTGAACCCGGTGTCTACTGGGAAAAAGGTCTGCCGAGAAGGGGAACAGTTGCCTGGGTTCTCCTCGAGCCCTAAAGGAGGCTCCTCGTGAAAGACTGGGCCATTAGGTCTGAACAGAAAGGCCAGTCCCACGAGCACAACGGGCAGGGAGCCAAGGGGCGACTCCTACTACTTCGGTAAGCCTCCTGACCTTTTACCGTAGCCGGATTTTGGCCTGTCGGATAGCGTTTTCAATCGCCGTGTATAACTTCTTGCTCCATGGGAGTCAAAAGAACACACGTTGGGCGGGTAACAGTTCCTGGAGGACCAGAGTTTCCCAGAGCCCCGAAATCTTACAAGGGCCTGGACGGTTTTTCCCCTCATCAGGCTGGAAGTAGCCAGGGCTTGTAATTTTTCCTCAGTAAAAAGCCGAGGCGACGGGTTCTGCTGAATGAACATCCATCAGTGGACATTCCACATACCCGGTGGCCTTGTTCTCCACAGGCGGAACATGGAGGGTGTCCCCTCGCAGGAGGGGGGCTGTGGATACGCTCCGCGGACCGTTACTGGAGGGACCAGCTCTGGTGGGTCCTGTGGGCGACGTCCTCGGAGTTCCTCTCTCACTTTGCGACGAGCCGACATCCAGAAGGGGATAAGGGTCTCTCTGCGTGGACCCAGCATTTGGACTCCGTCCTTGCTGGAAACTACGCTCTTCCGTTGGACTTGGCGGTTCCGTGACGGGCTTTTACCCATTGATCCATACCTCATCTCTTTGGGCGTACCCGAATGCCGGTGGAGTGGTCTAGTACACTCGCCTGCTGCTCAGCCCCAAAGTAAGTTCTCCACGAGTCGGACCGCCAAAGGCTAGGGTTCATCAGCTGGCATTTTACCCCCACGAGCGTGCGGAAGGGGTATTATTGTAGAAATTGTTCCAAAACCAACCTGCTAGAATTGCCGCCTCCTGGGCTTGCGTCCCGTCGTTGTTAGTATCCCCAGGCTCTTCACATGAATAATCCGCTGAGCAGGACCCGCGGGTCTCATGTTATGCGGTGTACTTTATGTTTTCCGAACTGCTGCCATTAGTGTCCTCTGTGGGTCAGACCTAAGCGATCCCTTATGAGGCTGGCTTTTATTCTGTGGTCGGTTTAGTCCATTGCCTTATCTGCGGGAGACCCTGATATGAGGGCCTGGGCCTCTCCTATGAGACGGTCCAAAGCACGTTGCCCAGCGATCTGTAGCCCAGCCCTGAGCTTCGGCAATTCTTTCAAAATTACATTAAAAGCCTCTGATCATCCTCGTTCAGAGCCATTTTCCCTCAGGATATCGGGGTGGTGCTTGCCAGTTCTGCACTGGCAGACCTTGGAATTGGGTCAGCAGCTTGGCAATCGCTCATCCTGTGCTGCTTTTAGTCTTTCATCTCTCTCCCCGCTTGCAGGCCGGCCTGCTCTACATTAACTGGTCCCTGCTGTCTGTTTGCTCGCACAGAAACTCTTTCAACATTCTTCCATTCTTGTGTGTGTGTGTTGGCCCTTTAACTGCAGGAGCCTTTGAAAAAACCCTTCCAATTCTTGCAACCATATGTTGCATAGGGTACTGCAACTACACACGTGGGTTTCTTGACAAGCTGTTTTATTTAGCCTAAAAGATATACACAGCACACAAAACAAAAATACTTTCCATCAGCAAAAACGAAAATGCTTTTTTCTTCAGCAAACCAAACATAAAACAGTTTTCTCTTTAGCAGACAGTTTATATATAAGCACTAACCTTTTTTTTCTAGCAGGGACACAGTTTCACATACAACTACTTTGCTACTCAGACCTTGTTTTCAGAATCTCTTTACTTCTTACTCCTCTCTCATCAACACAGCCAGCGTCCATATGTCTACAGCCTGGGTTTTAACACACTTGATTAGGCAGCTGGATCCAACTAATTGCCCTGAGTTCCCAGCTGAAGTTAACCTAGTCAGTGCTGCATGCACTGGCGACTATACATAGGTTTTCCAGGCATATAGCTGGTGGCTTTTATTTACCCTGCACAGACATCTTTTTGGAAAGGAAAGAATACAGGTATACCAAATAAGTAAACATGGGAAGGATGCTGATCCAGGGATTAATCCTGGCCAATGCTTTGAGTCAGGAAGGAATTTATTTTTCCCCTTATGAGATATTATTGGATTGTCACTGGGGTTTTGGTGTTTGCCTTCCTCTGGATCCATGCTGGAAGTACGGATATAGGATAAAGTATCTGTCGTCTAAATTTAGCATAGGTTAAACTTGATGGACGTATGTCTTTTTTCAACCTACTGTGTAACTATATGGCTCATCATCAGGTGTTTTGTTAGAGTTAGTTTAGTTTGTTGTTTCATGTCTGTTGGTCTGATCAGCAGTTTTTTTTAAATATATGTTTAATGATTCTTAGCAATCTCATTTATACACTATGATTGGTCTCTGGTTTCTTTCCACAGTTGTGAAGACAACATTCAAGATATCATCGGAAGATCCTAGTTCAACAGGACTGGACATTTCTATATGGTCAGGTTTTTTCACTGACTTGTTGTAGGCGCCGTTTTATTTTTTGTAATATAGTGTAACTATGCAACTTTGAAAAACGCTGTCTCCAAAGGAAATATAGCACATTTGGGATCATTATGCCTGCTGGCCAAAATGAATTGTTAGGTTTTTCTATCTTTATAACATCTTACCCCCCCCCCACCCCCGTAGGTCAACTTGTAATGTAATGAGTGTTATTGACAATTTGTCTTTTCATTTTGACTATTTTGACTTTGACTATGGCGTAATAATTGCGTGGTGGGCCGGTACGATTGACCAGTGCATGCCCACTCAAACGTCACACAATTAGGAAAATCCAGAACGGCGAAACGTGCGTCAGGACGTTTCCTAACCTCCCACCATCCATTGTACAGACACACTATACCTGGAACTCCATACTGAACTCTTCGTAATGACCGGGACATTGTTTGAAGTCTCCTTGACCCAATCAGTGAGCTTTCTTTGGCATGGTTTTTTCATGGGACACGGTCTTTTTTTGTACATACATAAGGCTGTTTGATATGGGATATAGTCCCAGGTGTCGGTCTCAGCTATCCTAGGTACAGTATATATAATGTACACTTAATCACAGCAGTAATTAATCCATCCAGACACTTGAGCATAAATGAGGCTGTATGAGCTCACTATGTAATATAACAGGAAGGTTGTACTAGTTTTGCGAGAATAACACAATCTCCATATATACCATAAAGGTACTGTAAAAATCCCCAGTTTAAAAGCCAAGTACATACCACTAATGTGCAGTCCTTGTTGGAGCCTCAGTAGAACAGCTGCTCGGTCTTTATTATAACGCGTGCAACAATGGGGCTGCAAACCACTTCAGGAAAAAAAAACGATTATTGCGTGGGTCATAACCTATGACTCTCACTAGTTCTTTCCCGCAAACTTTTTCCTCCCTCTTAATATCAGTGCAGACGCCAACAGAACGACATTCAATATTACCGGAAACGGCACTGTCAGAGTAAGGCGTTCGTCAGCCAGTACCCTCCCTACTAGAATGGTCACCTTGAGACCCAGATTTCTGCAACCAGTCCTGTTTGTCCAAGCGTCTTTGCTTCCGAGTCTTTTTTGAACACCGGTGTGTACTGGGAAAAAGGTCTGCCGAGAAGGGGAACAGTTGCCTGGGTTCTCCTGAGCCCTAGAAGGAGGCTCCTCGTGAAAGGAGGGCCATTAGGTCTGAAAGAAAGGCCAGTCCCCCGAGCACAAGGGTGGCAGGGAGCCAAGGTGGCGACTCCTACTCGAGGTAAGCTCCTGACCTTTTACCTGTAGCCGGATTTTGGCCGTCGGATAGCGTTTACAATCGCCGTGTATACATTCTATGCTCCAGGGAGTCAAAAGAACACACGTTGGGCCGGTAACAGTTCCTGGAGGACCCAGAGTTTTCCCAGAGCCCGAATCCTACAAGGGCCTGACGGTTTTTCCCCCAATCCCTACGGAAGTAGCCAGGCTTGTAATTTTTCCTCAGTAAAGCCGAGGCGACGGTTCTGCTGAATGAACATCCATCAGTGGACATTCCACATACCGGTGGCCTTGTTCTCCACAGGCGGAACAGGTGGGGGTTCCCTCGCCAGGAGGGGCTGTGGATACGCTCCGCTGACGGTTACTGGAGGGACCAGCATCTGGTGGGTCCCGTGGGCGACGTCCTCGGAAGTTCCTCTCACTTTGCGACGAGCCGACATCCAGAAGGGGATGAGGGTCTCTCTGCGTGGACCAGCATTTGGACTCCGTCCTTGCTGGAAACTGACTCCTTCCGTTGGACTGGCGGTTCCGTGACGGGCCGTGTTACCCATTGATCCGACCTCTCTCTTTGGGCGTACGCTAAGGCCGGTGGGGCAGGCGTAGACTGGAACTCGCTGTGCTCAGCCCCAAGATAAGTTCTCCACGAGTCGGACCGCCAAAGGCTAGGGTTCAGCAGGTGGCATTTTCACCACGAGCGTGCGGAAGGGGTATTATTGTAGAAATTGTTCCAAAACCACCTGTAAGAATTCCTCCTTAGGTGCTCCCTCGTGTTGTATCCAGGCGTACAAAGTGCAATAATCGCTACGAGGACCGGGGTCTCATGTTGCGGACTTTACCGGGGTCCTCTCGACTCAGCCGATTTATTAGCACTTGTTGATGTACGCGCTGGATTGGATATATGGACAAGCGTGCATGCGATCTAAGGAGGCCCTTCTTCCTCCGTTTTTTTTTGCCCTGACAGGAATTTCTATGTCCCACTGTCTCATGAACCCTTCCAAGTGCACATCTCGCTCCCGGTCTCGTGTACCGCTCACTTCGCCCCTATTTCTTCGCCGCCTTGCCTTGTGTCAGACCTAAGCGCATTCCTCCAGTTTTATCCTGCGGCTCTTTTTATTCTGTGGCGGTTTTTTTTCTAGTCCATCTTCGCCCTGATTCCCTGCGGGAGCACCCTGATCTTTGACCGATGAGCGGTGGGCTCTCCTATGAGGAGCGGGCCAAAGCAAGTTGCCAGCGATCTAGTAGCCAGCCCTGAGCTTCGGCAATCTTTCAAAAGGTCAGTAAAATAAAAAGCTCTGGATCCTCGGTTCAGAGCCATTTCCTCAGGATTATCGGGGGTGTTGTGTGCTCTGCCAGTTTCGGCACTGGCAGACACTGGACTTGGGTCAGGCAGCTTGCAATCGCTAGCACTGTGCTCTGCTTTTAGTCTTTCACTCTCTCCGCACTTGCAGCAGGGCCTGCTCCTACATTAAAAGGTCCCTGCTGTCTGTTTGCCTTCGCACAGAAACTCTTTCAACAAGTTTTCCATTATTGGTGTGTGTTTGGGTGGCCCTTTAACTGCAAGGAGCCTTTTGAAAAAAACAACCTTACCAATTCTTGGACCACCATATGTTTGCAGGGTACATGCAACTAACACACGTGGGTTTCTGACAAGGGCTGTTTTAGTTAGCCTTAAAAGATACTACACGCACACAAAACCCAAAAAGCTTTCCATCAGCAAACACGAAAATGGCTTTTCGTTTCTCAGCAACCAACATAACAGTCCTCTTACAGACAGTTTATATAATAAGGCAGCTAAACGCTTTTTCTATGCAGGGGACAGACAGTTCACACATACAAACTTTGCTAATCAGAGTTTGTTTCAGGAATCTCGTTACTTACTACTCCCCTCAGGTAATCAACAGCCCAGCGTACCTCATAGTGTCTACAGCCTGCGGGTTTATCACACTTAACACACCTTGATTAGGCAGCTGGGATCCAACTAATTGCCCTGAGGTTCCCAGCTGAAGTTAACCTAGTCAGTGCTGCACTGCAGACTATACATAGGTTTTCCAGGCATATAGCTGGTGGCTTTTATTTACCCTGTCACAGACATCTTTTTGGAAAGGAAAGAATACAGGGATATACCAAATAAGTAAACATGGGAAGGATGCTGATCCAGGGATTAATCCGATGGCCAATTCTTGGAGTCAGGAAGGAATTTATTTTTCCCCTTATGAGATATTATTGGATATGTCACTGGGGTTTTGTGTTTGCCTTCCTCTGGATCAATACGCTGGAAGTACGGATATAGGATAAAGTATCTGTCGTCTAAATTTAGCATAGGTTAAACTTGATGGACGTATGTCTTTTTTCAACCTACTGTGTAACTATATGGCTCATCATCAGGTGTTTTGTTAGAGTTAGTTTAGTTTTTGTTTCATGTCTGTTGGTCTGATCAGCAGTTTTTTTTAAATATATTTTATGATTCTTAGCACTCATCAGTTATACACTATGATTGGTCTCTGGTTTTCTTTCCACATGTTGTGAGACAACAATCAAGATATCATCGGAAGAATCCTAGTTCAACAGGACTGGACATTTCTATATGGTCAGGTTTTTTCACTGAACATTTGTTGCTAGGCGCCGGTTTATTTTTTGTAATATATGTAACTATGCAACTTTGAAAAACGCTTGTCACAAAGGAAATGGATAGCACATTTGGGATCATTTATGCCTGCTGGCCAAAATGAATTGTTAGGTTTTTCTATCTTTTTATAACATCTTACCCCCCCCCCCCCATGTCAACTATTGATATGTAATGATGTGTTATTGACATTTGTCTTTCTATTTTGACTATTTTGACTTTGACTATGGCGTAATAATTGCGTGGTGGGCGGTACGATTGACCAGTGCCTCACTACCAACGTCACACAAGTTAGGAAGAATCCAGACGGCGAAACGTGCGTCAGGACGTTTCCTAACCTCCCACCATCCATTGTACAGACACACTATAACCTGGAACTCCATACTGAACTTCGTAATGACCGGGACATTGTTTTGAAGTCTCCTTGACCCGAATCAGTGAGCTTTCTTTGTGCAGGTTTTTCATGGGACACGGTCTTTTTTGTACATAAGGCTGTTTGTATGGGATATAGTCCCAGTGTTCAGGGCTCAGCTATCCTAGGTACATATATATAAATGTACACTTAATCACAGCAGTAATTAATCCATCCAGACACTTGAGCATAAATGAAGGCTGTATGAGACTCACTATGGTAATATAAACAGGAAGGTGTACTAGTTATGCTGGAGGAATAACACAGATCTCCATATATACCATAAAGGTACTGTATAAATCCCCAGTTAAACCAAAGTACATACCATAATGTGCAGTCCTTGTTGGAGCCTCAGTAGAACAGCTGCTCGGTCTTTGATTAACGCGTGCCAACAATGGGGGCTGCAAACCACTTCAGGAATAAAAAACGATTTATTGCGTGGTCATAACCTTATGACTCTCACTAGTTCTTTCCCGCAAACTTTTTCTTCCTCCTTAATATCAGTGCAGGACGCCAACAGAACGACATCAATATTACCGGAAACGCACTGTCAGACGTAAGCGTTTCGTCAGCCAGTACCGTGACTTTATCAGGGGGAATAAACAACACTGATTGGTGTCCCTTTATAGCTCCGTATGATACATTGAAACCAATCAAATAAGACTAGTAGCTTCCCCTAACAATTGAAAGGGGAACCCAAAGGAGGAACGAAATGTTACCATTTCAACTGTTACACATATACACACACATATTTTATTAGGGCTCTGGCACCCTTTCCCCTACAGAAACACCATGTCTGGTCTGTCTTGTCTGGTCTGTCCTGTCTGGTCTGTCTGGTCTGTCTGTCCTGTCTGGTCTGTCTGTCTGTCCTGTCTGGTCTGT
>WSYH01004888.1:0-48936 GCA_036426205.1 Ascaphus truei | reverse complement strand
AGCTCAGTGTCAGCGCCTTTACTCAGTGAGCCACTGCTTCAGCACGAGCTCAGTGTCAGCGCCTTTACTCAGTGAGCCACTGCTTCAGCACGAGCTCAGTGTCAGCGCCTTTACTCAGTGAGGCACTGCTTCAGCACGAGCTCAGTGTCAGCGCCTTTACTCAGTGAGCCACTGCTTCAGCACAAGCTCAGTGTCAGCGCCTTTACTCAGTGAGCCACTGCTTGAGCACAAGCTCAGTGTCAGCGCCTTTACTCAGTGAGCCACTGCTTCAGCACAAGCTCAGTGTCAGTGCCTTTATTCAGTGAGCCACTCCTTCAGCACAAGCTCAGTGTCAGCGCCTTTACTCAGTGAGCCACTGCTTCAGCACAAGCTCAGTGTCAGCGCCTTTACTCAGTGAGCCACTGCTTCAGCACATGGTTTATAAATCTCCATCACAGACTATACTTTAAATATCATGAATCCCAAATGAGATATGTATAGCTGTATGCTGCATGCACTAAGAAAATGATGTGGGGAAACGGAACACAAACTGCTGCCTGAAGCATTCAGATGGAGCACAACATCTTGAAATTGTAACTATTTTAAAGGTTTTAACCCGAGCAAGTGATCTTAACTGCTGCTTAGTATGCATAATTATTTCTGGGGGGGAAATCCATTCCATTAGATATAAATGCAGATGAGTAAAACCAATAATACAAATGAGAACACAACACATTAAAAATGTAAATTAAGAATTAAACAGCAAAACAATGGAGAATTGCCAATGTTTATTGCCAAGAAGCAAATTGTTCAACTAGGCACATATTAGCTGATTCCTTCGGTGAGAAAGCGTGAAGTCTACTGAATGCAATATACAGTTAGGTCCGGAAATAATTGGACACTGATACACGTTTTGTTATTTCGGCTGTGTACCAAAATAAATCAAAGTTACAGTTAAATAATGAATATGGGCTTAAAGTGCAGTCTATCTGCTTTAATTTGAGGGTATTCACATCCACATTGGAGAAAGGGTTTAGGAATTACATCTCTTTAATATGTAGCCTCCTCTTTTTCAAGGGACCAAAAGTAATTGGACAATTGACCCAAAAGCTGTTTCATGGACAGGTGTGGGCTATTCCTTCATTATTTCATCATCAATTAAGCAGGTAAAAGGTCTGGAGTTGATTCCAGGTGTGGCATTCGCATTTGGAAGATTGTAAGTGAGGTCTGATAAATTCAATAGATATAATAATAATAGCATGTTCTTGTATAGCGCTGCTAGTTTTACGTAGCGCTTTAGAGACATTTTGCAGTCACAGGTCCCTGCCCCGTGGAGCTTACAATCTATGTTTTTGGTGCCTGAGGCACAGGGAGATAAAGTGACTTGCCCAAGGTCACAAGGAGCTGACACCGGGAATTGAACCAGGCTCCAAACTCTCAGTGCCAGTCAGTGAGCCACTCCCTCTCCCTAGATATTAACAGGAGTGTGAGTGAGATCTGATCCACTCAACATACATCAACAGAAGTGATGAAAAAAGTGGGAGGAGAGCACAAACCAAATGGAGCAGGAAGGACCCAGAGTCAAAAATAAATAAAAGGGTACTTTAATGTGTCATGAGACCCATCCAATGCGTTTCGAACGTCACAGCGTTCTTTATCAAGGATAAATATACAATGTAACACCACCCATTAAATATCCTCTTACCTGCAAGCAATTCGCGCCAAAACGGCAGCGCGATGACGTCATGACGCAATGGGCGGAAGTGTCAATGCAAGCAAGAGGAGGCCAAAACGAGTGAGGGCAAATACATACTATGGCTGCAATACGACAAAAAGAATACTGAAACCATAACAATTTAAAATAATAACTAAAGATCCTCTATATCCCTTTAAAGATAATGAAGGAAAAAAGAAAAAAGGAAAACAACATTATAAAATATATATGAGCCCCAAAAAATGTTTAAAATAATAATGTTAAAAAATAATGGAATTAAAAACAAAAGAAGCATAGATAGCTGATAATAAGAACTAATGTAACACTATGGTCATATAGAATAAACAATGGAATAACTATTTAGGAATATCAGGTAATAATAAATAAATAAAATTGAATGAAAACAATTGTATATAATGTAAGAAACACAGAGAAAAAAAGGGAAAAACATAACAAGGAAAAGAAGGGAAAAACCAAAAAAATATATATATAAAGATATAAATAACAAAACGTATTAATGAATAAGGAATATCTTTGTTCAACAATAATGTATAACTACAAGAAATGGGCCAATTGCCAATCAATGTTTAAACCCAGAGGGAAGCGCGTTTGGAGAATAAATATCCAATACGCTTCCCTACGGTTCAATAAATTGATGCGATCACCTTCTCTGAGTCTATTATAAATTAATTCTATGCCCAGGAATGAAAAATTCCCAATGCCCCCCTGACCACATTCGGAGAAATGCTTGGATACAGGATGATTAGCATCATTCAATCTTATGTCTTAGATGCTCTAATATCCTGATCTTAAGAGCTCTGATCGTTCTCCCCACGTACCTTTTACCGCAACCACATGTTATGAGGTATACCACAAACTGGCTTTTACAATTTATAAAACTATTAATATAGAATTTTTTAATGTGATTACCCATCCTGTTATCATGTGGATGCGGTAAACTATCCTGGAAAAAAAACTCTTTGAAGGTTTCATATGTTTACAAACACTACAAGAACCGCATTTGAAAGAACCCGTGGTGATGAAAGAAGAATTGCTAATTCTGGGAATAGTTATGTCACTTGGGGAGATATATGAACCAACTGTTCTCGCTCTACGATACACAAATTTGGGACCTAAACCAATATACTTATTCAATACAGGTTCCATAGATAAAACATTCCAATGCTTGGATATAATTGATTTAATCTTCCCACTTTTTTTATTAAACTGTGAAATAAACAGTGGACATTTGTTATCAGATTTTTTAAATCCTTGGTTCCTGTATTTATTCTTATAAGCTTGTACATGTGTATCAAGGGGAGAGTGTCCCGTATCCCGAATGGGCAACAAAGATGCTCTCTCTGTATTGAGGGCAGTATCAAATGCATCATTAATGCTAGTCTCAGAATAACCTCTGTCCATGAAACGTTTACTAAGATCCCCAGACTGAGAAAGGAAACTGCCAGATGTAGAACAGTTCCTTCTCAGTCTAAGGAATTGTCCTTTAGGAATAGCTCTAATTACATGAAGTGGATGGCAACTGTCCGCCCTATGAAGGTATTTCTTGAATTTAATTTCCTATAAACATCCATTTGAATTATTTTATCAATGTCCACAAATAATTGCAGATCCAGAAACTCAATATGATGTGAGTGAAAATGAAGAGTGAATTTAAGATTATAATCATTGTTATTAAGATAATTAACAAAAGAGTGCAGTGTGGTGACATCCCCTTTCCAAATAATAATTAAATCGTCCACAAATCTTTTATAAAAAATGATATTGTTACGAAACGTGTTTGTGCATGAAAATATAAACAGTGCTTCCCACCACCCCATAAAAAGATTTGCATAAGGAGCAAAGCTCGTGCCCATAGCAGTGCCGATTAACTGTAAATAAAATTTGCGATTAAAAGTGAAAAATTGTGCGTGAGAAGAAAAAAAATAGCGTCTAGAATAAATACAGCTTGAAAGATTGAAATTGAAATTGGCGGACAGCTGCCATCCCATGATCATGTTGTATAATTGAATAAAGAGATATAACGTCAAGTGTTACCCACAGATAATGATCATCCCAAGTGACATGTTTAATTTGACTAAGAAGATCACCAGAGTCCAGTATAAATGAGGGTAATTTTTTTTACGAAAGGTTGAAGGAAATTGTTAACATATCTAGACAGACCATCTCCCAAAGATCCAATACTAGAGACAATTGGTCGACCAGGAGGGTCGACCAATGTCTTGTGGATCTTTGGGAGATGGTGGAAGATAGGAACAATAGGGTGTGATGGAATAATATACTGAACCGCATCACTGGAAAGGACTTCCATAATGACACCTGAATCTACCAGTTTGACAAGGGCTTCCAAAAAGCGCGGTGTGGGATCCGCGGATAGCACAGAGTAGGACAAGCCATCATCAAGTTGGCGTAATGCCTCCCTGACATAACTGTCTCTACTCTGCACCACCACGGCACCCCCCTTGTCCGCACTCTTTATAACCAATGAGGAATTGGTTTGGAGGGCTTTCAAAGCCAGGCGTTCGCCTTGATTCAAATTGTCATGATCAATACGTGAAAAGGAAAACCCTTGGGCTAGAAGACGGAGGTCCCTGATGACCAGGTTTTCAAACATAGTTAAGAATTGACCTTTAATATGAGTGGGGTAGAAGATAGAGCTCTTTTTTAGGCCAGAATTCCATTCGGAAAAAGTAGGTACAATAACTTCATCAGAAATCTGCTCCGATAGGAGGTCATTCATATCCTGTAAGGTGCAAAAATCATTAAAAGTATGCAAAGCAGTAGATACCGGTCAACGCAACAATATTATCACTAAATCTATCAAAGAATTTTTTCAAAGATAATTGGCGAACAAATTCATACACATCAATAGTGGTACTGATTAAGTACTGAATAAGTCGAAATTTGTAGCAGGTGAGAACTTAAGGCCCTTATCCAAAAGTGACATTTCAATAGGGGAGAGAGTAGTTCCTGATATATTAATAATATTTGGAAAGTCACTCAAAATTTATTCCGTTTGGGAGCAGACCTGTAACCTTCTCCCCCCCCCCCCCCTCTTCCCTCTTCTGATTCTTTTGTGTCCTTTTGAAATAAAGGGAAAGACTTTTGTTGTTGTCTTTGTTGATTATCCTGTTAATAGGAATGTGCATCATGGGTGGATTCAGGGGCCATTCCAGCGTACCATTAACAGAAGTGAGTAAGGTCTGCTCTATTTAGATATTAGCGGGATTGTGAGTGAAGTTAGTGCCAGTGAAGGCTTACGAAAGAGCAGGAAGCTGATATTGTGAACCAAAGGTTTGAGGAATATGAGGGTGAGCACTCTTATTCTTCTGGTATAGAGGAAGATATTATTGCGGAGTCTAAGGATATTGTTGAGCCTTTATGTTGGGTCCTTCCAGGGGCGGCTCATACTTATGTAACGGCTGGACCCCCCTTGTCTGACCCACCCAATCTCACATTGGCCCGTGTGGTCTAACCGGTCCCCATTACAAGGTCGTGTGTGGTGGTGCACCTGCTAGTAACAGGACTCCTGAGTCTCCCGCTTGGTGTTATAGAGGATGGCAGCAGGACAGGTATCTGAGGTAGTGGTTACGAGTCCAACTTACTTCATGTGCAGCGCCTCCACCTCATCAGGATCTATGCTTCCGCAGGGAGATGGTCCTGGTGAGGAACTCCTTCTCGGTGGTGACTGCCACTGTTGAGTAATCTCACACTCACACAGTGGGGGTTTCTTTGAACATGGCATCTTTATTGTGGATTGGGATGTAGCAGACTGCCCCATGCAGCTGCCGGCTCTAGCCGCACATCTCTCCGTGCTGTCCCTTTGCCAGGTACGCCCTCCCGTATTGAAGTGGGATTCCCTTTCTCCTAGGGAGATCACCACTGCGCCAGGTCCCTGGACACAGTGTGGCTTAGACAGACTTGATTGGTCACTCTGCTACCACTAGTTACAGCACTAGGGTCACAAAAGTATTCCTCCAATCCCTTATGCAGGAGCATACATTTTACCAGCTGCTTCACACAACTGCTGGTTAACACAACACTAACTGACAGTGTTGTGCCCTTTATACCTCAGGGGGCAGGCACATCTCTGATGTCACTATCCAGGGACTCAGAGCATACAGCCACTCCCTTCCTTACACAGGGCACCACACCAGGGTGTGAGGAAAAACCTCCATAACTACTGTTGGCAGGCCTGTACTTACCAGGACTTACTGCCAACAGGGAAGATGTATGCAGTCATTATTATGCATGGCTACACTTATAATCTAGTAAGGTCCAGCAGGGCTGATCATGTGCTATTGCAGCATTTTAGGGAAACACATGGTTACGATTTTCCCAACATACTGGAACCTTTAATGAGGGAAGCGGAAGAAAATAGGGATAGATGGATTGGGGATGCTGTAGAAGTTTATAGGGCTCATTTAGAGGCTGGAATACCATCCAATACAGAGGATATTATAGTCAAATGCTTGTAACATTTGAGGTACAGTATGTTTGTTACTATGGCTGCTCATTAGGAGGTTACCGTTGGTAGCAAGAATCATTTCAGATGAATGGGTTCTGAATTGTATAATAGAACAATCAATACCAATGCTCGTAATATTTGTTACTATGTGTAAGTAGGGAGGTTCCTTAAAGGAGGTTATCAGCTGTAATAATGGCTTGTATTAAAGAAATCAGTGCATTCTGTATAACCTGATCACTGTATTTTGGTATTTTTGTATTGTTCTTATATAAAATAGCTACTGTACCTCTTACGGAGACTACACCCTGCTAAATTTCCCCTTGTCTGCATGTCAGCCCTGGTAGCTGCAGGCAGTGCCAGGGTTAATGTCTCACTAGGCTAGGCATGTGAGTCAGTTTCCCACTATATTGTTTCAAATGTGTTGCACTTCCAGGCACATGTTTATCCTGGTGATATCTGGAAAGTGCTGGAGGGTCACACGTCAGGATGGGTGACATGTAACTATCTTTAATCTGCCCAGTTACTGGGGGGCAGGATAAATGCCACTCCAAACATATTAAAGGTAGGGATCCATAAAAACCAGCCTCCAAGGATCCTATCATCATCCACACCCCATTTATACCCATCAAGGGGGGTCACGAGGTCCACCTGGGCTGTGGGGTAAGGAGCAGCCAACTTTATTATTTTTTAGGAGGAATAGTGTTTTCTTACTATAGGGCCCTAGAACTACAGGAATAGGAGGTATTCTGTCACAGAAGGGTGGAAGAGGAAATCCTCTCTATATACAGCCTTCATGGTGAAGAATACCTAATATGTGATTCCTGTGAGGGCCATGCTGAAAATCTGACCTGAAGATTGGATTATGCTGCTAAGAAATAAAGACCAATCGTTAAAAGTTCCTTGCGCCACTTCTATTTTATTATTACTCCCCAACTGAAGCCTTGGCATAGATACCATCAAAGATACCCTGAGAAGACAGGTAACCCACTGAGCTAACACACACACCTTGGTGCAGGTACAAAACCGTGTCAAAGGTACACAGACTGTAGTAATATCTTCCTCATTTTATTTGTACACACTATTCCTGCTGTGGTGGTGGTGGTGGGGGGGGGGGGGGTAGGGGTGTTACATATGTAGCACTGTTTCCCCCCCCCCACCCACCTCCCCCGTGACCCCCAGTGGGAGGTACACAGCCTCTGCTACCTAGTGTGTGGTGCAATACCTGTTAGGATCAGGAGAGCTGAGCTGATATGCTATGTAGTGGAGATGAGGGCAGGCTTAGGTTCGTTCTCTTGGTATTCAGCGCCTCCAGCCGTAGTGGATTCCAGGGTGTACAGAAATCAGCCCCCATTACTACATACTTCTCCCTCCTGCCCAAGGACTGCTACTTAGACAGGAGTGTCATCACAAGGGTCTTTATTCAGCACGGCAGGCATCAACTGCAGATCTCCAAACAGCGATGCAGAGTCTCAGAGTTCCCAGACTTCTGGATGGTGATGGCCCCTGGTCTTACAAGGACCTGTGGCTAACTCTGATGTTCCCTAAGGCCAAAGACTGAGGGGGAGCATGCTCATCCTGCCATAGGAGAGACTGACAGCTCTCTGTCTCCACTCTCTTCCAGACAAGGAACAGAACTTCCTCTCTCTTCAAGAGCAGAAGCAGGACTAAACTAACTTGTTCACACCCTCATAGGAGGATCAAGAAGGGGCGGGCTCATGGTCTATACCTATCCCTGATAAGCTTACACAGGCCATGAGTCACCAACTTACTTCCATCACTCATAAGCGGGGCATAAGGGGGGTCAAGAGCCCATAGAGTTAACCTGTTATTTCCTGCAGCTAGCAGGACTTACATAACAGGGATAGCATGGGGAAAGAAAGGCATAATGGGACATACCCTTTTACACATATAATTTAGACCTATGTGTGTATATATATATATATCATTATATAGGTGCCTCAAAACAGACATTTAAACATGCTCACGTGGGAGAGATGATCTCAGAAGATTCAGATTAAGAGCGTTGTTTCAGCTCTTACAGCTATAAGCCATATAAGACATTCTCATTTTATACGTTCATTATTTTAATTACTGTAGTTGTTTCACTAGTACAGGAGATTTCAATTAGCTTTTATTCCCAAAAAGACAAAGGAGGTAAAAGAATCAGTATCAGATGTCAGAACACACTGACATAGATGTTCCATAACACACGGACAAATGCACTTCTGCATTAATAATAGTAATATAATAACACACCTATTTCAGTGAAGATTTTTCTCACATACTGTATTCAGGGCCTAAACCTCTATACTTGTGGACATATTAATTACAGTGTTTAGGATTTTCTTCTTACATCAGACTGAAAATCTACCTAGATCCTGTATGCCAAGATGCTTATTTAAAGAATGTTTACTCCTAATTGGAACTTGACAGCAAGGAAAATAAAGTTAATTTGGAACATTGAGCCCTCCTGTGCGATACAAGAAAAGCAAATTAAAATCTGTTCTAAAATGGAGCTTCATCCAGTAAACTGGAGCTGCACTTTAACAGACCAGTGTGAATCATGATGGCTGTTAAATGGCACAAACTCAATTTCCAGCTATTACAGGTGGGTATTCTGTCATTTTCTGTGCACACTAAAATTCATGTTCTGTATCATTACCAAAACATTATGTTATAGGGCTGAAGCAAAACAACACAGGGGCTGCAAAACATTTGTACTTTATTGTTTTCCAGTAAGGGTTCGGAGGTAAGAAGGTAAAGATATGCTTATAAATACACTCAAGGGTATTCCACTATGACACAAATTGCATATCGCTTTTTTAAGTGTCACTTTCCTGATATCAGATGGTGTCACTTCACATTAAATCCATACATTGCCAATAAAACACATGTTCTAGCAGGAATAATACTGTTCTCAACAAATAGGAGAACAGAACATGCACACAGGGTAGTCAGGCAAGATATGTCATACTTTAGAGTCCCTGCTATGAAATGCACATTGTACAGCCGCCTACAGTCTTCAAAGCTTCTCCAAATGATGTGCACCTTTTATAGGGTTGTCACGGGAGACCAGGCAATTTACACCATTTTACCAGGATCATGCATTAAGCAAAACAAGATAATGAAATAAATTGTAGTTTATTCACTTAAATAGGCATACACACAGTGAAACACAAAATACAGATGCTTACTGTGGGTCTGGGGGTCGAAAACTAGACTGTTCTAGGTGCAGAGAACTCTAAATAACAGTTCTACCCTAACCGGACTTAGCCTGAAATCTTCTGCTTCCCAAATCGGGGGGAGGTTCCACACGTCGCCGCTCCCTTCTTTTCTGAGAACTTGGACTTTTCTTGACCGTGTGTTAGTACCAAACTCCTGGAATTAAAATCGGCTTGTAATCCCAGCCGCGACTGCTACGTTCGATTATTAGACCTTGACCGCAAAACGTGGGATTTGGAATATTTTCCGGGCAGACTTTTCTGAAGACGGTGCTCTGCTATCCGCGCAAAAGCACTTTTGAAAAGACCGCCCGCACTTCTACCACTGGAAATCTCAACTCTCATTGGCTCAGACATTTCTTATATTATTTGGAGCTTCATTCACAAAATACTACAGCCAATCACAGCGTGGGAAATTTCTCAGCAGCCAATCAGAGCAAAGCTGGTATGGAAAGCCAGGTCTGCGGGAAATCTGAAATTGCCAAGGGAAATGCGCAAGATTGCCACCTTTGTTCTGGCTCTGTCATGCCACCCACTGGGTCAGGCTCCTCCAGGACTGGCAGAACAAATGGCAGCCTGGTCAACTGCCTTTGTTTCCAGGACATGGGTACTTGAGCCTTTCCCTGCCACCCAAACGGCTTTCACACCTCTGGCATCCTGGTTGCTTTCAACTACGATATCCAGCAGACTTACTGGCACCTATGGGTCAGCCCTGACAGTCTATCTGAACATTGGTTCCGAAAGTCCCAGCTCATTTTCAGTGCACAACCGTACATTACGGCACTATCACAGTATTAATTTATTTATTCATAAAATATTTTACCAGGAAGTAATACATTGAGAGTTACCGCTCGTTTTCAAGTATGTCCTGGGCACAGAATTAAGACAAATAATACATTGTTACAAATACAGTTACATAAGTGAGCAGGGTATACATTATATACAAGACATTGCATGCACAAAGAAAATATATATATATTAAGAGCGTATGAAACAGTTACAGACCAGATTAAAATGTGAGACAGCCTTAGATTTGAAAGAACTTAGACTGGTGGTGGATGTGAGAGTCTCCGGTAGATTGTTCCAGTTTTGGGGAGCACGGTAAGAGAAGGAGGAACGTCCGGATACTTTGTTGAGCTTTGGGAACATGAACAGTCTTTTGGAGTCAGATCTCAGATGATAAGTGCTGCATGTGGTAGGGGTAAGTAGCTTGTTCAGATAGATGGGTGGCTTATCGCACGGGTATATAGGAAAAACTGCTCACCTATGAAATTTAATGTCCTAGTTTTAAAATGGTAGGTGCAAGGGAGGTATTATACATATAATTAACAGAGTAAACTCAAAAGATTGAGTTTGAAAGTACCCCTCTATTTGCACTCATTACCTATTACATGTATGTGTTTCTATAGCCATAAAAGATGAATCGCTTAGCTAGGAACTAAAAGCGGAAAACAAAAACGTTTTAATACATATTTAAGTCATACACTCAAAAATTAAAATACGTGAATATATTTCCCCTCAGAGGAGCAGTGGGGAGGTGATGGATATATCAATCTGTATAACTGTATTAATATATATTAACTAAAGAAATCGCTATCTTCCCCTGCGGTAAAATTATACAGGCATACCCCGCTTTAAGGACACTCACTTTAAGTACACTCGCGAGTAAGTACATATCGCCCAATAGGCAAACGGCAGCTCACGCATGCGCCTGTCATCACGTCCTGAACAGCAATACCGGCTTCCTACCTGTACCGAAGCTGTGCGCAAGCAGAGAGACTATAGAGCCTGTTACAAATGTGTTATTTACATCAGTTATGCACGTATATAACGATTGCAGTACAGTACATGCATCGATAAGTGGGAAAAGGTAGTGCTTCACTTTAAGTACATTTTCGCTTTACATACATGCTCCGGTCCCATTGCGTACGTTAATGCGGGGTATGCCTGTACATGTGATACCCACTCAAAATTCACAATGAAATTGCGGTTACCTTAGTAGGTAGTAAGGTGTCTGTGGTTAACAAATCGATTGCTGCCAGTCATTAATACAATGTAAACAAATCACTATTGATAACCCACATTGGAATGACAAGAAGTGTCTATTGTCTACAAGGTTACAATGAAACCAAGGCTCTGTGACCGCAATTGGCTATTGCCACATAGTATCCCTCCAAGGGTACAACATCACTGGTAAGCATATACACAAAGGATGTATTTAGCAAGGGTACCACCCCTTCAATAGAAGTACACGATCCTGTGGTAGTACCACTACCCCTACACACTTAGCAACAACATGCACTATATAGTCTGTAAAGTGCATGTGAAAGATAACCACACGGCTTGTATACTCTCCTTACCTCCGCCTGGGTTCGCCGTAACCCCATCCCCCTTCCTTCCCTTTCCTACACCCCTCCAGTTAGCGATCGTATTGCCGGTCTCCCTGTAGATAGGTTGTTTGCGTTCTTTTGCAGCTCCTACACGGCTGGTTACATCTTGCTAACCATTCATCCACTTCTCTGGTTTTGGGTTCGCTGTAACCCCCTACTGCTCCCACTAAGAGCAGTTAGGATTTGGCACTTTACAGACTATATAGTGCATGTTGTTGCTAAGTGTGTAGCGGTAGTGGTACTATCACAGGATCGTGTACCTCTATTGAAGGGGTGGTACCCTTGCTAAATACATCCTTTGTGTATATGCTTACCAGTGATGTTGAACCCTTGGAGGGATACTATGTGGCAATAGCCAATTGCGGTCACAGAGCCTTGGTTTCATTGTAACCTTGTAGACAATAGACACTTCTTGTCATCCCAATGTGGGTTATCAATAGTGATTTGTTTACATTGTATTAATGACTGGCAGCAATCGATTTTTTAACCACAGACACCTTACTACCTACTAAGGTAACCGCAATTTCATTGTGAACTTTGAGTGGGTATCACATGTATAATTTTACCGCAGGGGAAGATAGGGATTTCTTTAGTTAATATATATTATTACAGTTATACAGATTGATATATCCCTTCACCTCCCCACTGCTCCTCTGAGGGGAAATATATTCATGTATTTTAATTTTTGAGTGTATGATTTAAATATGTATTAAAACTTTTTTGTTTTCCGTCGTTTTCCGCTTTTAGTTTCTAGCTAAGGGATTCATCTTTTATGGCTATAGAAACACATACAAGTAATAGGTAATGAGTGCAAATAGAGGGGTACTTTCAAACTCAATCTTTTGAGTTTACTCTGTTAATTAGATGGGTGGCTTACCCAGAAATTATTTGAAAGGCAAGACAGGAAAGATGAACTCAAGTCTAGAAATAGAAATTTACTTTTAATACCTTCCTAAGTCTCTGGGTATAGGAAATAGAATAGAAAGATGCACTTTTATTTCTATCAGACTTTATTCCCCACACACTATCTATAGGACTTAGACTGGACTCTGAGAGCCTTATCTATGGTTGGAGAACCCATGAACCCAATACAGGTTCAGGGCTACCTGGGCATTCACTTGGGGTATCCCCCTTAACCTAGAGACCACTTATAGTTACAGGGACACTTTTCATCCCTGTGCCCCATTTACATTTCTGGGCTATGCTGAAGCAGGGAACCCTAGCGGTAAGTCGCACCAGCGTTTTCAAGGGGAGATATTGCCGGGACAATGTGCCTACATGTATCCAGGAATCAGGCATGATTCCTGGGTACATTTTGAAGGGAACCGACAACTCCGGACCCCAACTACCTACTGCACCGACACACTTTATTCGAGCAAATACCCAGTATGTACCTGGCAGATACCTGGAATGCGCCGCTCCTCACCTCTGACAAGCCCCGTTGCGTTTCCCTTCCCAGCCTGGGTTCATGCCTGTCTGACGGGCGGCTGATCTGTTAAATGATAATGATTAGGATTTAATAGGCTGCAATGCTTCGCGTGTCTACCAGATGGCATAAATTCATGAATTGTAATGCAGTATATATATATATTGTGACAGAAACCAGGGGTTGGTAATAAACTCCATATACAGGGCTCCCAGGATACTGAACAGTTTCTGTCCTGTCTAAGCTGAACAGGGCAGCCTCGTGGTACAGGCACTCCATTCCACAGTTTGTCTGCTGCCTGTTGCAGGGCTTCATTCGCGTCTCTCTGGACAGCGACATTGCGTACCAGCGCACTCACCACGTCTTCCATCTTGTTTGGAGAGAGAGAAAAAAACCTTTTTTTTTTTTTTTTTTTTTTTTTTTTAAAGTTCTTTAACCCCCAGACCTTTTAGTGTTCTGCCCGCATTCTCCACCATATGTGACAAACGGCTTACTCCGGGGCTCCGCCGTCTGTCCGGGACTGTTAGAACACGGTCTTTTAGGGTAGGTTAAATGATGAGACGTCACGTACTGTTCCTTTAAACAGGCTATGCCTGGTTTATTCAGTCCCAGGCACTGAGACTGCCACAGTTTAAACAGAAAACAAAGCCAAACAAAAAGCTGCTCATCTGAGCGATAACTTAAACTTAGATGTCCCTGACTCAGAGTTGGAAGTGGCTTGTCCACTTCCACCAACAAAATAAGTACCTTTGCAGTCTTTAGACAAACTAACAGAATGAATGAAGCGATTTGGGAAAGAGGCTTTCTCACCCCTCTGCAGTTCAGCAGCCTTCCAGGCTCTTGGGCGGGGCCCAGAGGAAACAGGAAACAGGTCTTATATACCTGAACTCTAATCAGCATGACAGGTGACAGAAAACAGGCAGCAGACAAACTGTGGAATGGAGTGCCTGTACCACGAGGCTGCCCTGTTCAGCTTAGACAGGACAGAAACTGTTCAGTATCCTGGGAGCCCTGTATATGGAGTTTATTACCAACCCCTGGTTTCTGTCACAATATATATATATACTGTGCAGTATTGCAGCCAGCGGGAATAAAATGCTTCAATCCCTGCCTGGAAAATACCTCAATGCACTCAGGCAGAAAACAGTCACAAACCTCAATACACCCGGGTATACCCGAATTCGTGGGACTAGCCGAGCTCGAATAAAGTGTGTCGCCAGTGTAGGCACATTCTGACAACAATTTCTCAGCAATACCCCCCTTGAAACTCATGCCCTAGCAATCCCTGCTCACTGGCATCCCTGGAAAGGTGAAAACACAAGAAAATATTCCTTTATTATAGGTAATGCATTTCAAGACATACGGTTACAGGGTCCAAGAGCTAACTCTCTTGAACCCCAATATACGGAACAGGGGTAGCCATTCATGGGCTTGACCTTTAATTAGAGCCTGGTTACCCCCTACCATCATACCTCCTACCTCAAGATGAAGGTTCCAGGACAGTCACCATATCAGGTGGCTTGCTGAGCCTGAAAGAAGTTGAGGTCTTTGGGGTATGACAGTCTCTCCAGCTGATAAAGTCCTTCAGCCTGCTGATAGTCTTTGCCCCATCCATGGTCCACGTCCATCAGGGCACTGTTCCTGTGTGACCACACACTTGTTACACCCATCCCCTCAAGGTTTCCGTCCCCAGGGCTGGGGACAATGACACTGGGGTCACAAAAAACTGCAGGGGCTGCTGACTGCAGCAAGGCAGGGCTTAAAATTAATTGCCAGTCCATCTTCTGTAACCAGGCTGGCAGCACCATTGCCCTCTGGTCAGTCATCTTAGTCAGGGGGTCTTTCAGGACACTGTAGCCAGTCAATAAATCCCTTTGGTACTGCTGCGTGTCCCTGATCTCCCTGTCTAACCTTTCCCTCCCCACCACGACACGGTATTCAGTCAGATGGAGGGGCTGCTCACCACCTGGATCTACCTTGCAATCAGTCCACTGGGTCCTGCTTGGCTCATCTATAGCAGGGACCCCGTCTCCTTAACGTCTCTCACTTCCACTTCCGGAGTGAAGCTGCGAACTGGGGAGCTGCCTCCCCTTGCTCCTCAGAGCCTTCCCTATACCTCCAAAGGACCCATACCTGATCCCTTGCTACCTCTACCCTACCTACTGCAGAGCTCCTGAGACCCAGACTGAACACATACCCGCAAGCAGATCCCCATCTGCCCACACCACCTCCCGGTATACCTCACTGCACTCCGATAATTCCCTATGGGTCACACCGTCAGAACATAAGTCACAGTGGGGAAAATCACATACATGGGGACACTATTCGGGCATGGTCTGACTTTCCTGCCTGATCCCTTTGAGGTCCTTGATGTGTAGGGGCTCCAAAGGTAGAGGAGTGATGATCTGTGGGGTGGGCTCCAAAAGCTGGGGAGCATAAACCACCTTGTTGGGCATCGGTGCCGACTGCACCTTTGCCAGGGCAACTGCCCGTCTGTGGCTCTCTGTGACTGTGGCCCCAGACTTCGGTTACTGGACTCCTCAGGTACCGCATGATCTGTTGGTCCCAAATGCAGGGGGACAGAGACATCCTCAATACGCAGGGGTACCAAAGTCTCCCCTACCTGGACAAGTGCGTTGCTTGCACTTCTGGCGATGGCTACTATTGGAGCAGCATCCTCCACAAATGTGCAGATGAGGTGCCCCAGGTCGTTACAGAGTATCACATCAGTACCCAACCCAGGCAAAACACTCACATCCCTCGACCGGCACCCCAGTCAAGGAACACCCGGGTGTCATGGGAGACCAAGACTTCTGCACACATTAATACCGGGATCCTGGACTGAGCACACAAGATGAGTAAAATAAATTGTAATTTATTTATTTTCAGACAAACACACAAATCTTCACAATATACACTTAATAAAACACTTACTGGGATTGGGAAACGAAAACAAATGTCCTTGGAACTAAACAAAATCACTGGGCACCCTTGCACGCATGCAAGTGGGTGCGCAAATTGATCCGGGTAACAGTTCCTGGCTAGGGGCACAAGTTGCTACCCCTATATCTCCACCAAAGGGAAAAAGTTTGTTCAGTCCTTACAGGGTTCGTTCGAGAAACCTTTAACGAATTCCAGAAGAGGGTGCAAATCTTCGTTACGATGTTGGTTAACCCCTCACACTTTGGAACCGCTGACACTGGAACTTGGTAAAATCTTGGATGAATCAGGTAAATCTTAGGTGAATCTGCTAGGGACTGGCCAGCAGGCATTTATATATGGTTGAGGTTCCTATACCTAACATGCATAACCAATCCCGCCCGTGGGACCATTTCTCCCACCTATCCCCAACTTGCCAGTACTTTGCATAAAGGGCAGAAGTTGCATCCCGGTTTGCACGGAGCATGTGCGCACCTCACACCTGAGCTCCTTAGCATACCGGGTCCAACCCTTTACCTGGCGACAGTGAGTCTGGGGTTTGGCCACCAAGTGTAAAGTACCCATACTTTACTCCGGTATCTGGCACTTACAATATCCCGGCCATCCTAACACCTAGGATTGCTGAGGCTATTCAACTCCGGACTTCTCATAGACATTGAGGCACCCACTCTGCAGGATGCCTTGGAAGTATGGAGATGAAAAATCCCTCAGCTCATTCATTCTTAACCTATTTACATGTTAAAGGATTTATTCACGGGCTGACAGAAAGTTTCCTGTTTTCACATTTAAAACCATCAGTACAATACAGTTTATTAATAAAAGTATTTTCTGCTTATGCAACTATTATAAGCTTTATATGTATGTGTATGGTTTCTTTCTTCCTAGCTGCACTCCAAAAATTAGAGTTCTAGCTCACTCCTAGCGCGAGTTAGCTAACTTAGCCTACTTCCTACGGCAATATGCGGTTCCCCTTCAAGTTAAGGAGCTAATAAGGCGACTGATACATTTTGACAGAAAACCACTTCAGCTAAACTGCAAACCAGTTATCCAATTGACCTTGCGGTTGAGAGGTCTAGGGCTTAGAAAGTGATCCCTATACTTCAAAGCGGCCACCCATACTTACCCACGTTTCTTCAAGCGCTGGGTTTAGCGCTAGCAGCTCCCCCTTGTGTCGCAAAACCATTTGGCACAGTTTACATATATTTCTATTACTGCAGCTATGGACTGAGCTGCAATATGGGGACAAGAAAGATAGCGTAGGGGAAAACATGTCAGTGTAGTGCACATACATGTCAGTGTAGTGCGCAACCCCTTCAGTCCCAACGCGATTTGGGGTTAATTCAGCCGGGATCAGATCCTACGGTTTGACCATAGCAGGTCTCACCAGAGTGATATTGGAACCAAAGTCGATCAGGCCGGCTGCCTGGCGATCTCTGATGGTCACTGGCCTTAGATGCTTTCTCCTCACATTATTAGAGTGCAACCCGATAGTTGCAATCGGGTGCCCCTCTGCCGCTTCTGCTGTGCCCCTCTGCCGCTTCCGGTCCAGAAGTAAAATGCCCACCTGGATCCACTGCTGGACTTGCTGGATGGCTGCATGCTGCTCCGCTGTAAGTGCCAGTCCACGAAGGCGACTGGGTTGGCAGCCGGTGTACAGTATGTAACCCCTGATGGGGGTTACCGGACTCGTTCCGGTCCAGACAGTCTGGTCTGATATGTCCAGTCCAAGGAGGGATATTGTGTATATAGGGGAAGGGGAGTTATTGTATTTATTGGATAAGGGGGGTTATTGTGTGTATTGGGGAAGAGGGGTATTATTGCGTGTATTTGGGAGGAGGGGGTTATTGTGTGTATTGGGGAAGGGGGGTTATTGTGTGTATTGTGGAAGAGGGGTATTATTGCGTGTATTGGGGAATGGGGGTTATTGTGTTAATTGGGGAGGGGGTTATTGTGTTTATTGGGTAAGTGGGGTTATTGTGTGTATTGGGGAAAGGGGGTTATTGTATGTATTCGGGATGGGGGGTGTGACAAACGCCCCCCTTTTGTAGTGCTGACGCCTGTCTGGGTTCTTCCCGACACAGTCTTCTAGGGTTATTTAATACAAAAAACAGGATTTATGCCACACAGGAATTAAGCTGCTAAACTCAGGCTTCTGCCTGCTTTATTTGCATCCAATAAGGTTACTGGCAGCTTGTAAATCGTGTAGGTTAAAGAGGTACTCGATACCTTCATTCAGCAGTTCTACTTTCAGTTCAGGGTACAGTTTTCCCACACTGGTTATTTCAGTAAAATAAAAAATGATATAAAACATCAATCCTATCCCTTTCACGGGATTAAACTACACACTCAGAATCAGTCTCTAGACCAGCTGCTGGCCAACTACCTGGTCCCCCAGTTAAAAAAACAATGCCTTCCTCATGTAGGGTCACTGTAGATACAGCGCAGGTCTTTAGCAACACAGTAAACATTTGTTGGTCTTATCTGTTCGTGGTGGAACTCGGTCCCGTGTCCAGGCAAATCCTCTGGTACTGTGGTACTTGTGAGGGGCGTCAACCCGAAACTGGAAACGGTAGGGGGGGGGCCCAGCCGATACCCCACCCAGGCTCTAAGGAGAGGAAGTGAAGCAAAACCTCCCTGACTCTAAATACTGTGCATGTGTATAGAGAGGCAGGTGAGGAGAAACTAGAGCATTGTAAGCTGTGGTCTGGTTTATTGTTTCCATCCAGCTGCCTGATGGTAAATGGGAGCTGTGGAACGGATCATTAACCGATTCCTGCACTTCTTGCTCTAAAATGGGGCGAGAAAGCTGCCCTAACATCCTTGGCTCGAGTCACATATACTCCCAACTCACCCCCCACCACACCTACTGGGTGAGCGGCCATGGACCTCACTGGGGTGAGCGGCCTACCTGGGAATACTTGAGTAACTCCCGATACAACATGTAAGTATTCACTGACACAGATTTAACTTTTTTTTTTCTCTCCACAGGCAATTATGACAATAGTTTTTTGTCAAGAGACTATACTTGGCAAACCTTTTTGGTTGCTCTATATTTAGGGAACTATTTTTTGAAAATAAATGTCTAGCACACGCTTCTTACAAACCCAGGACTTATGCAAATTAATTCAAAAGCCCGACATTTCTATTATCCCGGTCCTGGTTTTTTTCTCACCAGAAGTATGAATTCATTAATTTACCAACAAAAAGGCCTTCAACCCTGTATATTAATGTTGTAGTTTAGCTACATTTTCACAACACAGAATGAAACCATTACATTGTAATGATTGACAAATGCTTATGTCGAGAGGCCTAATATACCTTAAATACAATCGCTTATTTGCATCAGTTTAAGTGTCCGTGACTAGTCCCAACTTTATTGTATACAAAAAAAATATCGGTCATCCCCAACACATTTTTTTCTCTTTGACTTCCAGTCCATTACGTTTCCTGACTTTATTTATAGGCTGCTGCACCCTGCAAATGACTGGAACCTGTTTTCTTTAGCTTCTGACGGACTCGGGGGGGATAGTCTTTTGTCTTTATATTGTGGCCGCAAGTGGCGAGATCCGGAAAATTCAAGGCCAGCGGTTGACCTTCGTCGCTTTGCTTTGCGACCTTTTGACTTTATGGTACTCTTACTGCCATGTATTTTCTAACGACAATCCTCTTCAGAGATTTGGATTTCCCTCATGGTGTCAATTTATGGTACTTATAGAAGATTGAAGCACTGATTACCTTGATGGGGCTCTCACTTTAACTCTGGCTGTACCCTGTGTGCATTTTACCTTTGCAGCAGCAGGCATGTAGGTCTTGGGCCCCTCGTTCCTGAGGCCCTAACAGTTATTTCAGGCGGAGAGTACCGCTGGATAACCATGACGCATTTCTCAGGTTTGATGAGCGAAAGCTTTCTGTGTCAATCCTATCAGAGACTGGCATCATTATAGTTGACTCCTTTCATAATGAGGAACCTGTTTCGACCATGGGGCCACGGTATGAGTTGAAGAAACACAGTGCTTATTCGCGATTTAAACTGACGAATTTTCATTCCCTTGTAGCAGCCGTGGTTGATAGTGTTGGGCGCGTGTTAGCCGATAATTTTCCTCTTCTTTCCTCTTTCCCTTCTCTGGATAAGAGCTTTGAGTGCCTTCGTGAATTATTTATCATGCTTTTCTTTCTCTTTTCAAAACGTTAAGTTCCTCACGGCGGAGATTCGTTTGTGTCAATAAGTCGCAATTCTGTGCAGGCGTCCATTTCTTCCTGGTGTTGCTCTGGTGTGCATCAATGCTATTCTGTCGATGCTTCTCCTGCACTGTCTAATTTTTCCTGCAGTTCACTGTTCTTACTTTATGTCTGGCTTGGTCAGTCAAATGTGACAAGTTTCTAAATTTTCACGAAGTCTCGTTTAGTCCTTGCTTTACAGTCTTTCTCATCCTTAGCTAAGCTTGGCTATCTCATGCTGTTTTCACGTTCCATCTTGTTTTCTTCTCCACTCTTCTTTCGTCCTCTTTTTCCTCTTCTTCTTCTTTGTCTGGTCTTTCTTCGCTTCTTTCTCTTTCTCCTTTCTCTATTTGGTTTTTCTGCGGAGCGGGGAGAGGGCGGGACGGGCGAGGGAGAAGGGGCAGGCGGGAGGCGGGAGGGGAGGGCGGGAGCGGCGGGGCCGGCGGCGGGGGCGGGAAGGGATGCCCGGGGAGGGGCAGAGAGGGGGAGACGAGGATGGAGAGAGCGGGAGAGGGCAGGCGCTGAAGCGGGGCGCAGGGGAGGAGAGAGGGCGGCGGGAGGATAGGGCGGGAGGGGGAGGGAGGAGAGGACGGCGTGGGGGGGGACGGGAGCGGCAGGAGGCGGCGAGCGGAGGCGGGGAGAGGCGGGGGGAGCGGGAGGGGGGCGGAGGACGGGGCGGGGGGAGGGCCTTTTCTGGTGGCTGTTTGCTCCTCGTCTTATTGGGACGCTCTTCGGTGGTGTTTGCGCTGCGCCTGGCGAGGTCTGGTCGGGTCTTCTTCCGCGTTTCTTCCTCTTGTTCTTTCTTACGCCCGGGTTGTCTTCTGCTCTGTATGGCGGCTCTCGGGTCTTCTGCGGTATTTACGGGTCAGGGGGCCTGCGCTATTCTCTTTATGTCTTCTGGTTGACCGTCTTCTCGTTTCATTTCTTCTTTTTCTTTGTCTTTCTTTTTCTGGGGCGTTGGCGGGCTCTTTGTGGCGCGAGCTTGGGTTTCGAGCGTGCCGTGTCGAGCGTGAGCAGGGGGCGGGCGGAGGGGGAGCATGGGCGAGCGAGGGACGGAGCGGGGAGGGCGGAGGCGGCGCGAGCGCCGGGCGGGGGGGGGGGAGTGGGCACGGGGCGGAGGAGGCCGGGCGGCGAAGCAGGGAGCGGGAGAGGGCCGGCGGGGGCGGCGCGAAAGCGCGAGGGGAGCCGGGGACGGGAGCGGAGGCGGGAGGCGCGGAGGCGGCGCGAGAGGGGGCGCGGGGGCGGGCAGGCGGGCGCGGCGCGGGCGGCGGCGCGGGCGGCGGGCCGCGGCGGGGCGCGCGGGCGAGGCGGGGGCCGCGCGGGGGCGGCGGGGACGGGGCGCCGGAGCGCGCGAGGGGCGGCTCCAGGCGGGGCGGAGGCGGGGGGCAGGGAAGGGGGGGCGGGGGCAGGGGGGAGAGAAGGGTAGGAGCGGGGGGCGGAGGGGGAGGCGGGGCGGGGGCGGGGGCGGGAAAGCGCGAGGAGAGACGAATAGGGCAGGGAGAGGGACGCAGGGAGGGGGGGGGGGGGGGAGGGGGCAGGGAGGGGGGGGGAGAGAGCGGGAGGGGTGTGTGGGCGAAGGGGGCGGGGAGAGAGGACGAGAGGGCGCGGAGGGGGGAGAGCGGCGGAGCGGTGCGGGGGGCTGTCGAGAGGAGAGCGGGCAGGGCAGGGAGGGCGGGAGAGGGGACGGCGGGACAGCGGGGTGTGCGAAGCGCGCGGGGCGGCCGAGGGCGACAGAGGCGGCGCGGAGGCGGCGCAGGAGGACGGAAGGGGGGGCGGGGGACGCGGGAGGAACGAGCGCCGCGCGCCGGGGGCACAGGTAGGGGGGGGGGGCGCGCGAGGGGGGCGGCGGGCGCGGGGGGGCGCGTGGGAGGGGGACGAGGGCAGAGGGAAGCGGGGGCGCGGCGGAGGGAGGCGGGGGGGGGGCGCGGCCGGGGAGGGGAGGGAGGCCGAGGGCGGGGGGCGGCGGAGAGTGGAGGCGGGGGAGAGCGTGGGCGGGTGGAGCGCGCGTGAGGGAGGCAGGAGCGAAGGAGGGAGCAGGCGAGAGAGGGGAGAGGAGGGAGAGAGGGAGGGAGCGAGGAGAAGAGGCAGGAGGGAGGGAAGGGAGGGGGGGGGAGGGGCGGAGGGGAGGGAGGGGGGGGGAAGGAAAGGAGGGAGGGAGAGGGGGGGGGGGGGGGGGAGGGAGGGAGAGAGGAGGGGGGGGAGGGAGCAAGGGGAAGAGAGGGCGAGGGGGGGAGGGGAAGGAGTTTTATCTATTTTCTATCGTATTCTTTGTTCTTTTCCCGGTCCATCTTTTGATTCTCACTTTCTATCTTCCTCTCTTCTTCCCTTTCTCCTTTTTATACTTTTCTTTTTTTACATTTTCCGAGTCTCGTCTTTTTGCTTGTCTTATCTAACTCACAGTCAGGGCAATCTCTAAGGGGTTTGCTTCAACATCTCACAGCTCTGTGTTCAGGACCGTGGCCCTCCAGGCGGTGAGTTTTGCACCTCTGTGCTGAGCGCGTTGAACCTCTTGTAGAGCTTCCGTATTTCTGTTTTAGGATAGCAATTACGGTGTTGGCTTTTCCAGACTAGTACGTCACCTCTTCCAGCTCACTCCGTAAGAGAGACTCTGTTTTCTCAGCCTCGTACTCCTGTAAAGCTGGAAGTAACACCTCTGTAATTCGGCGTTCGATTCTCGCTCTTCATCCAACATTCTCGCTCCTTCTTGCTCATTCTGGTCCTTCACCAAACCTTGCCACAGGACTTCATATTTATGGCGGGCAGCTTGGAGTGCAGAAACCAAAGCCTCTTTATCCTGGTTCAAGGATTCAGCTTCCCTTTTTCCTCCTTTCCTTTGCCACTGTTCCCGTGACATTTCTGGCCGATCACTCCGGTCTGCAGCACATCTGGCGCTTTTGACGCATGTCCTGACAGCGCAGGTTCAAGTGGCTCGGTCACTTCCTGTGACTTGAGGGACAGTTTCTTTTTTTCTTCTTTCTTTGCTTTATTGCTCCAGAGATATCAGTGGTACTGGGCACAAGCTCACTGGTATCAGCTCCCCATCTTGCTTGCACAAATAGGGCGTTACTTGCTTTTGCAGCTGTTTTGTCTTTGAAAATTTGGGGCACACATCTTCCATGTGCCTACTTTATGACAGGCCGCATACTAAATTCATCTGTGGGTACGGCTCCTCTCCAGGGGCCACATACGAGTCGTCATTATCATCATCATCATCGTATGGCCTGAAGGGACCACTGTTTTTCATGATTATGTACATTACAAAACAAACATTTCACATGCGAGCATTTAGAAAACCCGGCAAGGAACAATTTGCTAGCTGCAATTCACTCCCTTCGCAAATTGCATACAGCACTTGCTAGCTGCAAATTCACTCACTTCAGCAAAAGGCATTAGCTTTTACAAACAGCACTTGCTAGATGCAATTTTTTTTTATTTTTTTTCTAGCAAAACATTTGGTTTTCTGTTTGGTTCAGGGTGCTATTGCATCCACACTTCGCACATTCTTGTGTATGCTAGAAGCACAAAATGATATACACATTGGGACAGACTTCACTCATAGCATCTGTACTTTAGTTCAGCTCGGCGGGCCATTTTAAACCCCCGCATTTATTTGCAAACCACAGACTTTTAGTGTCGACCCGCATCTCCACCAATGTGACAAACGCCCCTTTTGTAGTGCTGACGCTCGTCTGGGTTCTTCCGGACACAGTCTTCTAGGGTTATTTAATACAAAAACAGGATCATGCAAAGTATTTAAGCTGCTTAACTCCAAGCTTGCTGCTGCTTTATTTCATCAGTAAGGTACTGCAGCTTTTAACATGTGTAGGTTAGAGGTACTCAGATACATTTCAATTACAGCAGTTCACTCATTTCAGTGTTACAGTATTTCAACACTGTTATTTCAGTAAAAAGAAACCAAATGATATAAACAAATCTATCCCTTTCAGGGATCTAACTACCAATCAGAATCAGTCTCTCTAAAAGCTGCTGGCCACAACACTGGTCCCCCAGCTTAAAACAATGCCCTCTCATTTAGGGTCACTTAGATACAGCACAGTCTTAGCAACAGCAGTAAACAATTGTTTGGTCTTATCTGTTCGTGGGGGGAACTCGGTGGCCCGGTCCAGGCAAATCCTCGGTTTGTATGTGATACTTGAGGGGCCGTCAACCACAAAAACTGGAAACAGGGAGCAGCGATACAACCGACTCCAGGCTCTAAGGAGAGAGAGTGAAATGCAAAACCTCCTGCTCTAATACCTGTGCATGTGATTAGAAGAGCAGGTGAGGGAGAACTGAGCCATTGTAATCTGTGGTCTCGGATTTTCCATCCAGTGCCTGAGTTAATGGGAAGCTGTGGAACGGATCATTAACATTCCTGCACTTTCTGCTCTAAAATGGGGCAGAAAGCTGCCTAACATCTTTGGACTATGTCACAGGGGTTATTGTGTGTATTGGGGAAGGGGGGTTATTGTGGGTTTGGGGAAGGGGGGTTATTGTGTGTATTGGGGAAGGGGGGGTTATTGTGGGTATTTGGGGAAAGGGGTTTATTGTGTGTATTGGGGAAAGGGGATTATTGTGTGTATTGGGGAGGGGGGTTATTGTGTGAATTGGGTAAAGGGGGTTATTGTGTGTATTGGGTAAAGGGGGTTATTGTGTTTATTGGGGAAATGGGGTTATTGTGTGTATTGGGGAAGGGGGGTTATTGTGGTGTATTGGGTAAAGGGGGTTATTGTGTTTATTGGGGAAAGGGGGTTATTGTGTTATTGGGGTAGGGGGTTATTGTGTGAATTGGGGGAAAGGGGTTTATTGTATGTATTGGGGAAAGGGGGTTATTGTATGTAATCAGGATGGGGGTTATGGTGTGTATTGGGGTAGGGGGGGTTATTCTGTGTATTGGAGAGGAGGGTATGTGTTGATTGGTGAAGGGGGGGATTATTGTGTGTATGGGGAAGGGGGTTATTGTGTGTAATGGGGAAGGGGGGGGGTTATTGTGTGTATTGGGGAGGAAGGGGGGGTATTTGTGTGTATTGGGGGGAAGGGGGGTTATTGTTGTGTATTGGGGACGGGGTTATTGTGTGTAATGGGGAAGGGGGGTTATTGTGTGTATTGGGGAAGGGGGATTATTGTGTGTATTGGGGAAGGGGGGTTATTGTGGGTATTTGGGGAAAGGCGTTATTTTGTGTAATGGGGAAGGGGGGTTATTGTGTGTATTGGGGAAGGGGGGTTATTGTGTGTATTGGGGAAAGGGGAGTTATTGTGTGTATTGGGGAGGGAGGGTTATTTTATGTATTCATTTTCATGTGATTTACCTGTAATTTGAAAGACGGCAGAAAATGAAATTTAGCGTTGTCTGCAAAACCAGCCACAAACGCAAGTCAGCGATCGCGAGTTATTGGGTCTTAAAAATCTAACTGCAATGCAACCTGTCACTAATAATAACGTCTGACCACTAAATACAGGAGGGGCAACTCGCCGCGAGCAGGGGAAATATGCCACACAAGAAGCCTGAGAGATGGCCACGAATTTGCCCTGCCAAGCGGCTCAGAACCGGCAGTTTCATCTACAGTTTAATAGAATATTGAATAAAATCAAAACTAATAGTGCTGTAATCCCAAGGGATTGTACAAAAAAGGATTATTCACTAGATGGCGCCACCACTGGGCGCCTGGACTCCAGCTCATTATCGTGGTTCTCAAATACCTTTAAAGTTACAAATTCCTCTGAATTTCAATGGGAAACTGCACACCCCCAATAAGAAAAAATGTCTCATCCTCATCCCAAGAGCTTTGTAATTAGTAATTTCAGCTTTAAATAAATTGTACTGACAACCATTAAATGCTCCTCTTTAGGGGTGTCCAAAAAGCTTTCAAATGAAAATAAATGAATACAAATTTGTAAATTATCATTACTTTTACAAATGGAGAAATATGTTTTTGATAATACATTCAAGAATTATGCAGGAATAAAATATAATTTGTCTTCCTTCTCTCTGTGCTGGAATAGAAAGGCATTGATCTGTATAATGAAGGCAGTAAGGGTGCAGTGTGGAGATCAGCTTCTCTCATGACTACAGAAAGGTGAATTTATTGGCACCGAAATTAGATCCTCTGAGTTATCTGATTTCCATTGGTTTGTCACTGTTATGTGCTCACTACAGACTGGATTACAGTGATTTATAGTACAATGACAGAAAGGAGTTACACAAAATGTACACTCCAGTCACCCTAGTACAACCTTCTACATTAAGTAATCAAACTGTGTTCTGAACAGGCAATGGGCAAATACCTAACATTAATCTAGTGTACACATATAAATAAAATGTATGCATATGTATACTGTATCACCCTCCTCATCTTCAGCCCTTGTTGATCCACTGCTGGGTGAAGGCACCCCCAATGATCCTCCAGGTACCACGGTTACAAGCCTCTCTTTCCAACAATTTTTCTGTTTTCATCTTCTTTTTAAATCCCTTGGCATCCAGTTAAGTAGCATCCATGTCCAACAATAGTAATATCTTCTAACGATATGTCCGGCCCACTGCCATTTAAATATATTAACCCTTGTAATCATGTCATAGACATTTGTTTGGTATCAAACCCATTATTTCTTTTTCCTGTTTCTTCGGGTAATACCCAGAAAAAATATTCTAAGTGAATGAAAATAGGTTTGCAGTTCTTGAGGTCTTAGGAATTCTGCGGCAACATTACAATTGATTTTATGGAAACTCTGTGTGGCATGCCTATGTATGTTGAGGTATTTAGGGGGTTAAATGAGTCCAGTAACATCTATACCATCCCCCAAGTGAACACGTTTGGTAGACCTATCCATTACCTAGGCATATTTTGAATGTGTAACAACTTCAATACTCAGGGATGCCGATTGAGCTCATCTCAACTACTTCATGTATGTTCCATCTTCCAAAAATCTGACGTCAAGACAGTATTCCCTAAGTGCTGCCACTCAAAATTTCTGCTTGAGCAAAATCTTTGGCGCATCAACCTACTAAATCCATAGACCATTTTCTCATCTACAGATTTTCCCAAGGATTGTACGCAGGCATTCCGTCCATACTAGCTTCCTTGTAGGAGTGTCCTGCTTCCAAGGTTATAGCCAAATACAATCTTTCCATATGGGCTTGCTTCCTTAAATATTGGAACAGCCATTCACTATTCCCTCAGGATCCTACTTTTTATTCCCCACAACTCATTATGGATTTCTAATCAAATGGCCTTTTGACTTATTGTCTTTTCAAGCCTTACACTCTATTCAAAGTCTACCTTATTGTGACTAATGCCTTCACATGGGTCCATCTTTGGTCACATCAAACCATCCAATCCTACATGAACAACAAGGCCACTTCCAAAATGATCAATAAAGCAAGATCTATTTCTCCAACTATCATGCTGGTTATGTGGAATCTAACTTGGTTATCCCTAAATCATACATTTCCCATTTGTTGTAAACTCATTCCCAGCAGCTCTTGCTCCTAACACTAGGAAAACAGACTCCACAGCTTGGGCCAAATTCAGGAACTTTTTATAGCCAATGTAACTAGCACAACATCCATCGAGTTATTTTGGCATTTTGTACCTACAGCATTACATCCCTCCAATTGTCATCCAGTAGCATCATGCTTTATCTCTCAGGCATTTAACATTGTTACATAGTTACACAGTTACATAATTGCATAGTTAAATACTTACATAGTAGATGAGGTTGAAAAAATATATACGTCCATCCAGTTCAACCTATGCTAAATTTAAACAACAGATATTGTATCCTATATTTGTACTTACAGTGTCTTAATCTATAGAAAGACAAACAAAAAACCTGAGTGAAACATCATGAAATTATATCTCATAAGGGGAAAATAAATTCTTTCCTGACTCCAAATATTGACATTCCGATTACTCCCTGGATCAACATTCTTCAAATGTTTACATAATTGGTATATTCCTGTATACCTTTCCTTTCTAAAAAAGATGTCCAACATTTTTTGGAAGATATCTATTGTATGTGTCATCACAGTCTCCATGGTTAATTTATTCCACATTTTAACTGCCCATACTGTAAAGAACCCTTTCCTTTGTTTGTGATGAAATCTCCTTTCCTTCAACCTTAAGGGATGGCCCCGAGTCCTTTGCCCGTGGGAAGAATAGTTCTTTTGAAAGCTAGTTGTATTGTCCCCGAATATATTTGTATATAGTTATCATATCCCCTCTTTGCTCATGTAAACAAATCTAATTTAGCTAGCTTCTCCTCATAAATCAGATGATCCATCCTGTTTATTAATTTGGTGGCTCTTTTCTGCACTCTCTCTGGTTCCATAATGTATTTTCTAAAGAGTGGTGCCCAAAATTGTACTCCATATTCAAGGTGTGGTTGTACTAATGCTTTATAAAAGGGGCATAATTATGTTTATTTCTCTTCCATCCATTTCCTGTTTAATGCAAGATAAGATCTTGTTTGACTTCACAGCTACTGCATGACTTTGGGCACTAATGCTAAATCTGCTATCTATAAGAACTCCTAAATCCATCTCCATCAAGGAATTTTCTAATTTATCACCATTCATTTGATAATCGCCTGTTTATTTATACTGTTTCCCAAATGCATAACTTTACATTTATCTGTATTAAACCTCATCTGCTATTTACTTGTACCTGCCAAGTTTCCAGTCTATCCAAGTGTAGCCAAGTGCCCCTGGTTATAGCCTTCTACTGTCCTCAACACTATAAGTCCTGATAGTATCAGGCAGTGTAGTGATTAATCTCCTGCACAGGGCCTAGCCTGCAGTTGCAGCCTGAATGGGTACTATGTTGCCTTATCCAGGGGCACGCCTAAACCTGCAGTTGATGTGTCATACCTGGGGAGGGTACTGACTGGATCACATGTGTATGGTGTGATGCCTGTCAGTACCTAGACTTGCCCTGTTATGGGGTGGGGTTATATGCCCTTCCCCCGGGTTTAAAAGCTGACACTCCACCAAATTGAGGTGTTCTATGGATGTGCTATGTTTAGCAGTGTATGGTACGAAGTGATACCCTTTTCCCTGCAAGAGGGTAAAGGAAATTAGGAGGGACTCTTGGGGCCTCAAACCCCGGGGGTCTTCTCCAGGAAACAGAGATATGCCATGCTGTTTGTACAATAAACCTGCCATTGGACCAACCATGCTGTGTGATTATTGGGAAGGGGACTTGCCTGTGGGGACCAACCTGCTTTCAGCAGGATTCTCATGGGATGGAGGCACTGCACCATTAGATAGAGAAAGCCTGCCCTGTTGCTGCTCCCATTTAACAAAAGCAGAGCAACTCAGACCTCCTGTACGAAGCAGGTGAGCTGCAGCACTGGGGGCAAAACTCATGTAGTGGCCAGATCTTCCGTGGCAGGGGGGAACAGGTGATACACAAGTCCTTGTGGAGAGAAATTACATCCTGCTCTGATTCTACTACCTTACACAATTTAGTGTCATCGGCAAAGATGGAGACTTTTCTCTTTATGCTAACCTCAAGGTAATGAATAAATAAGTGAAAAAGCAGTGGTCCCAGTACTGATCCCTGAGGTACTCCACTCACAACTATAGCCCAATCTGAAAAATTCAATTTATGACAACTCTCTGTCTATCCTTCAACCAGTTTTCAATCCAGGTGCAAATATAGTACAGAGTCCAATTTGCTTTATTTTGTTAATACACTAACCTCTTGTGTGGCACCGTATCAAAATCCTTTGCAAAATCTAAGTAGACCATATTAATTGCATTATCCTGGTCTAAATTCCTACTTACCTCCCCAAAGAAACGAATAAGGTTAGTTTGGCACGACCTACAGTATCCTTCATAAATCCATGTTGACTATTACTAATAATTTTGTTTTTGTGATGGGAGGGGGTAACCAGGCTATATAATAAAGGTCAATCCTGTTTGGTTACCCCTGCTCCAATTAATATTGTATTATTGAATGGTACTTTATGTAATAAAACCATTTTTTTTGTTTTCCCCTTTCTGGGCGTGCCAGCGAGCAGGGATTGCTGGTGTATGAGTTTCAAAAGAGGTTTTGCAGAGGAACCATTGACAGAATGTGCCTAGGAGGTTGGGGTCCAGGGTTACTGGTTCCCCAATAAATGTACCCGGGAATCATGCCTAATTCTCAGATACATGTAGACACATTGTCCCGGCAATACTTCCCCATGAAAATATAAGCGCAACTCACCACTAGGGCGCCCTGCTTCAGCACAACTCGGAAAGGAGAATGAGGCACAGGGATAAATATACATCCCTTTAGCTGAGGGAATCCCTGGGTTAAGGGCGGTACCCCAGCTAGTGCCAAGGTGACCCACAAACACCGAAAATAAACAAGAATAAAAACAACCAATCCCCAAAACTAAACAAGAATTTAATAAAAGGAACACACAAAAAAACAAGAATTAAAAAAAAAACAATCTACAAAAATACACAAAATTCAAAAAACAAACAACAAATAAATACAAGAATTAAACAAACCAATAAAAATAAATACCAATGAAATAAAAACAAGCATTTGCCAAAAAATGCATAGCTTGTCACTGTATTTAAAGGGGTATAGATAAACACATTGGCAGTCAATGAGCAACCAAACAAAAAATAATAAAAAAAATACAACAGAAATCCAGATAAACAAAAATTACAATCAATGTTTTTCTTACCTTTGATGTCTTCACCCGCCCATTCCAAATGCATCAGGAAGCTCTCGATCTGCGACGCAATGCTCCTCAACTTCAGGTAACTTATTCTTGTCATTCTTCTTTCTTGAGTCTTCTTTTACATAGTTACATAGTTACATAGTAGATGAGGTTGAAAAAAGACGTAGGTCCATCAAGTTCAACCTATGCTCTTTTTCTAATGCAAATAAATATAATTTAGCTAGCCTCTCCTCATAAGTTAGAATGTCCATCCCCTTTATTAATTTGGTGGCTCTTCTCTGCACTCTCTCTAGTTCCATAATGTCTTTTCTTAGGATTGGTGCCCAAAATTGTACTCCATATTCAAGGTGTGGTCTTACTAATGCTTTGTAAAGGGGCATAATTATGTTTACTTCCTTTCCATCCATTGCCCGTTTGATGCAAGATAAGATCTTGTTTGCCTTTGCAGCTACTGCATGACATTGGGCACTATTGCTAAGCCTGCTGTCTACAAGCACTCCTAAATCCTTCTCCATCAAGTATTCCCCCAATATATCTCCATTTAATTTGTAAGTCGCCTTTTTATTCAATTTTTGCTAATTTGATTGCCCTTTTGCAATTTTTGTTACATTCCTTATAATTCTGATACGATGTCTCTGTCCCTTCTGACTTAAAGAATCTAAACGCCTTCCTCTTCTTGTCCATTTCCTCCCCTACCTGTTTATTTCGCCACATTGGTTTTGACTTATTTCTTTTATACTTATTACCCATAAATCATGGAGGACGGGGCGGCCACAGCCAGCGGAGACCTTTCCTCCGCTGAGCGAATCAAAAGCCCGGGGAGCATCTGGAAATTAACCGATCAGGGCTGTGAGTGGCGTCAGTGCTCCAGAACACCCCACCCCCTAGGGGCGGGACATGGGAGCTTGGGAAATTGGAACTGAACAATGGGAATCAAGCAGACGGGGCTGCACCCAAGCTTGGGTTCCCCATCACAGCTCCAGACCGGCCGCGGGGATGGGGGCCTGGCTGCCGCCGCGGGGGTTAGGGGCTGGGGGGGGGGGGGGGGGGGGTTAGAGGCATATATATATATATATATATATATATATATATATATATATTAGATACGCTCCACATTGCATTTACTGTCCCCGAATATGACCCCACATGTATGTAACTGCCCGTAGATACAACCGTTACAGTCTCTTGTTGATGCTCCGCCATCTTGCCTGTTTTCGTGACGGCTAACACCCGGAAGTCGCTTCTTAGTATCCAAGGCAACGGTGTCCCCCGCACTTCCGGTTGGTGAACCGTCGAATGGGCCTCGGCCGGAAACAGCTGTTGGTGTCCCCACTTCCGGGTGCAGTCACGGGCCCTTGGCTCCTTGTCATGTGATTAACATCTCGGAGGACTGCTTAACCCATTCCCTTCCAGCATGCTCTGAGCCAGTCCCACTTACACACAGGAAGCCATTATGTTTGCACCGTATTTTTTTTATTTTTTTTTAACAGGCAGCGTATTAAATATGGACGCGGTCCGCGGCTGTAAAGTAGCCACTGCAACCCATACCTCCACTCCAATAGTGACCCAAACCCAAGACACAAGACACAGTGATACTATACTATGTATATCTCTTAGTGCCGTCACCGGCACTGTAAGCGCAGCCTTATGAACTGACCAGAACACCCTCGTTCTGTAACTCTTACCACAGAATGTTAGCTCTTCGGGACAGGGACTCCCTTTCCTAATGTGTTATGTCGGAAGAGCTTATTCCCATGGTGGTATAATATTATGTCACGTGTGTTGTAAAGTGCTGGGTACCTTGGTGGCTAGCCAAAAAGGAGTCGGCAAGGTTGGGAGTGTAGCACCTCGTGGGTTCACGTGGAAACAAGCCATTGTTCAGGAACTTTGCCATATAAAGCAGGGGTGGCCAACTCCAGTCCTCAATGGCCACCAACTATATGTATATATATATGCTCAGGTTTTAAGGATATCTCTGCTTCAGCACAGGTGGCTCAATCAGTGGCTCAGTCATCAACTGAGCTGGTACCCCACAGGCGGATGCAGAAGTTGGGCCCACTGTCCGGAGCCAGGTGCCCCAGCGGGGGTGATGGGTGACAGGGCCCGCACCTGAGGAGGGATAGGGCCCCACAGCACACAGATGCCCCGGTGGAGCTCCCACCACCCAGAGCGGCTGATCCCAGAGTATCATCATTTCCATTAGGTATTCCTGAATATTATCCCGTATTAAACCTTCAAGTCGCTTCCCCACTACTGAAGTCAGGCTTACAGGTCTGTAATTCCCCGGTTGTGATCTAGCTCCCTTTTTAAATATAGGCACCACATCTGCTTTACGCCAATCTTGTGGTACTGAGCCTGTGGAAATTAAGTCCATGAATATTAAATGTAATGGTTTGGCTATTACTGAACTTAACTCCTTGAGAACTCTTGGATGTATGCCATCGGGGCCAGGTGCCTGATTTTCTTTAATTTTTTCAAGCCGCTTATGAACTTCTTCCTCAGTTAACCAATTGCTCATTAATATGGAGGTTGTGGCTTCCTCCTGCGGCACTATTGAAATCGATTCTTCCCTGGTAAACACAGAGGCAAAGAACTTGTTTAATACCTCAGCTTTTTCCTTATCTCCAATAATCTGCCTACCCATCTCACACTGAAAGGGTCCTATATTTTCTTTTCTCATTTTTTCTGTTATTAAGGTACTTAAAGAACTTTTTAGGGTTGACCTTACTTTCTATTGCAATCCTTTTTTCATTATCCATTTTTGCTCATTTAATTGCTCTTTTCATTAACTAGGGGGTACTCGCTTCTGGCGATCCAGTTGCTCTCCATATACGCCTTGATTTGAGTGCTCTCACGTTGGGGGTTACCTTTTCTCTTCAGTCCGTGCACCCGTACCTACCCCAGAATGTAGATCCGTAACAAACATTGTTTGTTAGCTGTTGCGCGGGTCTCCCCTTCCCTTTCCCTTAGTTTGTTAATTGCCCTTTTGCCATTTTTGTTACATTCCTTATAATTCTGATACGATGTCTCTGTCCCTTCTGACTTCAAGAATCTAAACGCCTTCCTCTTCTTGTCCATTTCCTCCCCTACCTGTTTATTTAGCCACATTGGTTTTGACTTATTTCTTTTATACTTATTACCCAAGGGTATATATACACTGATACGTGTGCTTTCCTAACAATGTTTTAAAGACTGCCCATCTATCTTCCACATTTTCCCTGCAACATCATCCCAGTATTAGGGTGACCAGATTTCCTAAAGTAAAAACCGTGACACAATAAAAATGTATTTCTAAAACAAATGACATCACTTAAAAATAAATATTATTATGGTATTTATCAAACAGCGTCGCCATTTATACTGTTTGATTGATTTCTCTCTCCCCCATCTTCTCCCTCTCTCCTCACCTCCTCCACTATCTCTCCCCCTACCCCCCATCCACACACACACACTTGCGGTATTTACCCAGACCCACAGACCCTCCCTCACTCCCCCAGTCTGTGTCTCTCCCACACAGGTAGCTTTTGTCTCAGGAAGGGGCTGTGCCCCAAAGCATTACTGCAGCTCTTCCTATTACTTAAGTAATAATCCCAGAAGAACAGGGCATTATTGGCCAGTAATGCCCTGTTTTGAGGGGATTATTACTATTATAGGCTAAATGTCGGCTTTTTTCATACATAATAGACACTTTTGTATAGTTATATAGATTTTTTTATTAAAATAAAATGGTAAATACATTAAACCACCTCTATATACACTTACACTGCAGCTATCTATATTCACACACTGCCGCCCCACTGTGTGTACACACACACACACACAACACCTCTATACACACAGCAGCTCTACACACCACACACACAACACAGCAGCTCTACACACACACACACACACACACACACACACACACACACACACACACACACACAAACTGCTGCTACACACAAATTCTGCTGCTGCTGCTACACACACATACAACAGCACACTACCACACACACACACTGGAGCTCTATACACATACAAACACACACCAGCTAAACACACAACACAGCAGCTGCATCTCTCTTTCTCTCTCTCTCTCTCTCTCGCTCTCTCTCTCTCTCGCTCGCGTGTGTGGTGTGTCTCCAGTCAGCGTGTCTCTCTCTCTTTCTCCCCAGTCAGCGTGTCTCTCATCTCCCTGCACAGCTCTTACAGGCGATCTCCCTGCACAGAGAGAGCTGTATCTCCCTGCACAGCTCTTACAGGCGATCTCCCTGCACAGAGAGAGCTGCATCTCCCTGCACAGCTCTTACAGGCGATCTCCCTGCACAGAGAGACGCTGCATCTCCCTGCACAGCTCTTACAGGCGATCGCACTGTTTTAATTTTACTTCTGTAACGGGTATTCCCCCATACAATCGCATATAATGTGTGTGTGCGGGGAACGCAGTGTTACCAGGTGTGGTGCTTTACCTCACAGGGGGCCTAAGCCTCCGCCACGGGGAGCCTGGGGCACGAATAGTAATAACAAGAGTAACCTCGTACTCGATGCAGCGCCTCCACCTCGCAGGACAATTATATATATCACACAACAGCATATATAATACAACCAATAACTTTACTTGTGAGCATAGAATGAACTTGCATATAATAACAGGTTTCCCTCCCTAGAGGCGACACTACTATGGCGCCTCGCAGGACGCAACCTCCTCCCACCGGGTGATCCCACCCCGTGTCCAGTGACCCCACACAATATGTCCCTTTAAATGATATAGATGTGTGTGTGACTGCGCAGCCACTAGTCCCGTGTGAGTACTCTGTTGGTGCACTTATAACGATACCTGCCTGGTGCAGCGGCACCTGGCTTTAACGGATCTTCTCAAAGGATCAGACTCCGTTGGGTTGGTCCGAGAGGGTCATGGATGGTTCTGCAGTCATGCTGGAGCAGTGACTACAGGTACCCCAAACCCTGGCCCTCTGGACCCTCCGGAACCGGGGATATGGACTTATTGTTTGTAGCTTTCCTCACTTAGTCGTTTTCTTGGGCTGCTTCTGCCGCCGCCATTGGAACCTATGGCTCGACCCGCTCTTCTCAGCTCGACCCTTTCTGGGGGTCCTGGATTCGGGGACCCGGTGGTGGTTGAGTGAGGGGGGACCTAGGAACTAGGGGCAAAAATAATTTTATTTCTGGGTGACCTAGAACCTAAGTTTCCCACGCCAATTGTATTTGAACTTGAACTCAGTGTGATCAAAGCTCTTCTTCAGATGTAGTTTCCGCTTCTGCGGTCTGCATGGCTTCCAACCCGTTCCTGGAGGTCGGCGTCCTAGAACCTGAGATTCCAAAGCCACTTAACGTTGAACTTGACCGATAAGTGATCAAAGCTCTTTTTCAGACAAAGTATCCGCTTTGTGGTTTTGCGGTTTGGACGGCAGCCAACTCGTTCCTGGAAAGCGCCGTCGAGGAATCTCTATTGAAGTCAATGAGCCCATTGACTTACAATGGGAAACCGCCGCTCCTCCTCTCGGACGCCACCTGCTGGTCTTCGAGGGAAACCGGTCCAAAACAACTAAACCCGCCATTGAAATGCATGGAGCTCTAATGGCGGCCTATGGGACTCTGCAAAATGGTGCCTGAAAAGGCGGGAAAATTACACAAAGGGCTATAATCACTGAAGAACTATTAACCCTTGCCCTCCCGGATGGATCCCAGTGGTTGTGTGGTGCAGACACTGACATAATAATAAACCATGGGAACAGGGGAACATACATTTGCATGATATCACAAGGTGCAAACCACATCCCTGGACCGCAGTCCAGTTAACCCCTTGTCTCCCTGGTGAGGTCAGGGGATGGCCAAATGGGGTGCAACCCCTTTAATACCGGGCCACCCCCTTTCTCCCTCTACAACGGGCTCATGATCTATACCTATCTCTGATAGGCTTACACAGGCCATGAGTCACCACCACACTTCTGTCACTCATAAGAGGGGCATGAGGGGGGGTCAAAAGCCCACAAGATTAACCTGTCATAGCCTAGACTACTAGGAGTTACATGACAGGGAGGAGAGATAGGCCAAAAGATGCAGACCATGTTACACAGTCCCCTGGGTGAAATACCAACGTCCTCGCTTGGGACAAAATTTAGTGCACCATCTGTAAGACCAGGACCTGAAAGATAACACAGGTTACACATAACATATACGTTGCAATCAACAAGGACCCAAATCACCACTGACTACAGCGATGATATTTATACTACTAACTCGTTAACATGAAGAGTACAGAACGCTATTTATAATATTTGGGATCAGGCTTCTTAGTAGCCCATCCCTTGAAGTCCTTCACCCAAATGGAGTAGACCTTAGGGGCACCCGCTTGTTGGCAAACTTCCACTCTGTCCATGTATATGCATGTCCCTATGAGCCATTCCCTCAAGATAGAACAGATATTAGACTCAGTCACAAATTCAGTGTAACTAGTTTTGGACTGTAAGTAGTCAGTGACCGCCAGCTTAAGCCACTCATGTCAGTGATCATCTATTTCCCGCATAACAGGCTCTGGCACGTAGGGGAAATTATAACCATGAGACTGACGGCATCTGTATCTTATGGCCTGGTCAGCTCGGCTAAGCTTCAGGACTTTATGACCAGTTCCTTGGCCAGGTAGTACCCAGAACCCTGGGTCATTAGGGTCCGTCTCTTGATACAATATAGAGGGGCCCTTAGGTATTCTGACACCACGATTAATCTCCCCCTTTCTCTTACGGAGAACCTCAGCCGATTCTTCCGGGGAGAATTCACCTTCTTCCCACCAATGATCCACTATCGAACCACTAACCAAAAAATATCTAGTATACTTAATATCAGGGGCATAACCCTGAAACATGGGGTCCCACCACTTAAGGGGTTCCCTGGACAACGATTTAGGTCTAGGGCCAAAAGGTCGGTTGCATACTTGAGAAGATACCCCAGAGGTATCAGATTGTTGAGATGCAGACCTGGATGAGTCCCTAAAGGACCCAAACGATCCTCTAGATGAGGGTATTTTATTACAGGATAACGTAGGCATGGTACATTCTGATTCATCTGAATCACTATTCCCCTCCCATAGGACCAATCCCGAATATCAGGGGACAACCCAGGGCACACTGTGTCCCTGTGGAATGTAGACAGCATAAACGTGGAGGTGACAGGGTCAACAGAAATACACCCACTAACACCAGGGGTAGCGATAGGACACATAACCTCCTCTGATACAGGTGTTTCTGGGGACAGAACAGGGGCTGAACTGGGAGCAGAACTGGGCCGGTCCGGTATATACAGGGCAGGCCTACTGCAACCTCAGGCTGAGGATGGCGGAGCAACATCCGGAACACGATGTGCATGATCGGGTCGATGCTCCTCAAAACAGGAGGCACCAGGTGGCAAGGGTCCCAACTTCACCACTGTAGAAGCCTGCGGTGGATTAGAAATAATGGAAACGGCAACAGACACCATCTTAGTGACGCAATGTTGGCGACAGTCTCGCGAGAGCACCCATCTGGCTCGAGTTCAATGGTGCCAATGATGTCACATCCGGTTGAACCCGAAGTAGGTCACTGGGCCACACTCCATGCAGGGCCCTGCCTGGCGGCTCATCATCTGTGTTGGCCGCAGCGGACTCCTGTTAGAGGGAAAGGGTAGAAGTCTCACCCATTCGTAGGTAAGGGACGCCAATTGCTTTCACAGGATCCGCGACCATTAGAGTCTTTACAGCGACACCTTCTTACTCGACCACAGGACCTCTACGAGGCTCTACCTCTCCGAGGTATCATCACGGCCCTCTGGATGGATGACTCCAACCAGGCTATCTGAAAAATGATGAAAAGCCTACTCAAGCTCCAAAAATAGCAATGGGAACTCACGAAACATAGTAAGGAATCCCACAATTTTAATCAATAAATGATGTCCATTTGTAATATGATCTGGACCCTTTATCTTGGCATCCGTAGCATAAAGCAGGTGAGAAACTGATATACACTGGTATCACGGTAGTAATAAGGAGAGGAATCTGGAAGAGGAAAGGTGGACACTATAGAGAACTGGTGGGGAGTGTGAGGCAGTGAGTACGATACCTTTGCATCCCCAATCCACAATTATGTCCTCGGTCCATCACTTCTGCAACCCCAAATATCCAGTGGTATTGTGGTAAATACCTGAATCCTGAAGTTGAAGCCATGGAGATCCCAAGTGCCGAGGCCAGTAATGGTAGTTAAGGCTTCAGACCGTCCGGGAAATCTTCAATGGCTGCTCCGGTCTTTCGATGCACAAGGAGGTGCCTGTCTTCTGTCGGCATTCTCCCGTGAGGCGTCGCGTGAAACCAAGGGTAGTACCTGCGCTTCAGATGTGCGCTACTCCAATCAGCCAGACGATGCAGGTAGGTAAAGGATTGGTAATGAGCACCAGTCAACTCACCAGGTAAGTAGAAAAATAAAAAAGTTTTATTGATTACATATTAAAAACAAAAAACGCTAAGGACAGAACAGGACAATTCTCCCACGCGTTTCAGGCTATGCAGCCCTTTCTCAAGGAGTATAATAGGGGCAGGATGGCAAAGAGTTTAAATAGCCCCTCCTCTAAACTCAAACACACCTGAAAGATATGCAGGTGATTATGACATGTTGTGGTAACAATTACATATGTATATGTCTCTGTGTTAATGGCGACCTTGTCAATCAATTGGGCGTAATTAGGTGCCTGGTTATTATTTAAGTATGTAATTGTACAAAACGGGAGCATATTGAAAATCACAAATCTCTGGCCATTGACTCCCAAAAAATGTTTCCTTAAAGTAAACTGGCAAAGATTGCCCCTTGTATTATAACCAACTAGGACCAATTATATGAATCTAAGATACCATATATCAAACTAATTACTCAAGAACAGGAATACCTTGTATTATCTAAATATAATAAATTAGATATCAAACAATTGTTTGAATGATTAAATACTACCAATTACAGAGATCTTAATGACACATCATGACTATTTTTTAATCTGGTTAAGAAAATCCGCAATCAATGTGAACTAAGTCAAATACCATATATATAAAGCCAAACAGCATTTGAATATTGCAAAGGATTGTTAATGTGATTATGAGTTAATATCTATATAGGATAAAATGTAAATTGTATGTATATATTTTTAATCCTAATATAACTCTATAAGAGAAAAGAACAGGAACACAAACAGAGGAGATCAAATCTATAAATCAAAGATAAAATTATGTTAATTAGTAATTACTAATCATCCATTTCCCAAAATAGGTAAAATAAATATATACTATACTTTCTTCTTCAAAAGGGAGAGAGTAAAAGTAATGTACCTATTGTTAGCTATCTTAGTCTGTTTTATAAAGATTAACATTACATGTATATTGAGTAATGGTGCATATGCTCAGTATTCAAACTTGAAACAAATGCAAAATACTTTCATAATTGATCATAGAATCTCAGACATGCATTCGTAAATAACATGAAAGCAAATCACAAGAAAAACACAAAAAGAACACAAGAAATAGATATTTGGAGTGAGAGGACCGAATGCTGTACAGCTAGAGAAAATATTTTAAATCCCATTGGGTATTAAGCCTGTTAGGGATTAATGTGTTTAAAGAAAATATCCAATGAGCTTCTCTTCTGTATAAAGCATTCGTCCTATCCCATCCACGATGGTGAATATGAACCTGCTCAATGGCGATACACTTAAAGTTAGCAAGGGAACCATTCTGACATTCATCAAAATGTTTGGACACTGGATGCACATGGTCTCGTTTGAGAATGAGTCTCATGTGTTCCATTATCCGAATTTTGAACATACGTGTAGTAAGACCAATGTATCTCTTCTTGCAACCGCATATAAGCAAATAGATGACAAATTCTGAATTACAATTAGTTACATAGTTACATAGTAGATGAGGTTGAAAAAAGACATAGGTCCATCAAGTTCAACCTATGCTAAATTTAGACAACAGATACTTTATTCTATATCTACACTTACTTATTGATCCAGAGGAAGGCAAACAAAAACCCCATTAAGGGGAAAAATCCATTCCTTCCTGACTCCAAGAATTGGCAATCGGATTAATCCCTGGATCAACATCCTTCCCATGTATACTTATTTGGTATATCCCTGTATACCTTTCCCATCTAAAAAGATGTCCAACCTTTTTTTGAACAAATCTATTGTATCTGCCATCACAGTCTCCATGGGTAATGAATTCCACATTTTAACTGCCCTTACTGTAAAGAACCCTTTCCTTTGTTGCTGGTGAAATTTCCTTTCCTCCAACCTTAAGGGATGGCCCGAGTCCTTTGTACTGCCCGTGGGATGAATAGTTCTTTTGAAAGCTCCTTGTATTGTCCCTGAATATATTTGTATATAGTTATCATATAACCCTCTTAGACGTCTCTTTTCTAATGTAAATAAATCTAATTTAGCTAGCCTCTCCTCATAAGTTAGAATGTCCATCCCCTTTATTAATTTGGTGGCTCTTCTCTGCACTCTCTCTAGTTCCATAATGTCTTTTCTTAGGATTGGTGCCCAAAATTGTACTCCATATTCAAGGTGTGGTCTTACTAATGCTTTGTAAAGGGGCGTAATTATGTTTACTTCCCTTCCATCCATTGCCCGTTTGATGCAAGATAAGATCTTGTTTGCAGTAATGTTATACGACCTGGCACCCTCCCTATTCGTAAATGTTTTTGTCTTAAGTATATATGGACAAACTTTACAGCGACTACAGGGGTAACAACCTGTTAGTTTTGTAAAAACCTCCTTTTGTAGAGTTTTATCATTTTTAATCACACTTGGGGATATTATGTTGCCCAAAGTCTGTGATTTTTTAAAAACAAACTTTGGATTTATTGCTGTAAAATCTCTCAAAAGAGTGTCAACATTAAGAATGGATCAATGTTTGTTAATCATCTGTTTTATTGCGTATGCTTGATTACTGAAAGTTGTTATGAAGTATGGAGGGTCCAGGTCAGATATATATGTATCTTGACCAGCTCTCATCAATTTCCTCGGATCTTGACTACCATTGATCCGCTCTTCTCTATTTTGGCTAAGAGCATTTTGATTAGCTTCGTAATGTTTTTCTATTGTATCCTCTTGCAAGGAAACGATCAGTGAGTTCTATAGCTCTAAGATGATAATCTTCAATGTTCGAACAATTGCGGCGTAAACGTATGTATTGGCCATATGGTATTCCTCTGAATAGACTATGGCTATGTGCACTGCTAGCGTGAAGGAGGGTGTTTCTGGAATGTTCCTTTGTGAATATATCCGTATGGATCATCTGGTCTAGGCCTACAAATATATTTAAATCAAGGTAGTGAATTTGATGTGAATGGTGTTGTGAAGTGAACGTAAGATTTAGTGAATTTAGATTAATATAATCTATAAAAGCCATTAGTAGTTCAACAGAACCATTCCATATTATTATAAATCATCAATGTAACGACGATAAAAGTATATATGATGACGATATGTCACACTTGCTGATGATCAATTAATCAAGGGCATTTGATTAGCAGCACTGTCTGCTAAATAGCATCTTAATTCCTATGGAAGCAGTAAGGGTGTACTTAGTTTTTCACACATGGCTTCTCCATTTTGGCTTTATTTTTGTTAAATAAAGCATGACACTGTGTAATATGTAATGTGTTGTTGCTCATTTGAGGTTGTATTTACCTAATTTTAAGACCTTCTAAGGAACAGATGATTGTTATTATATCCTGATATGTAAAACCATAGAATTCAGAGGGTGTACTTTCTTTTTCACACCACTGTATGGTACTAGGCAGAGTAGGGGTTAAAATCCCTTCCCCTTTTCCCCACAGGTGAGGAGTTAAAGAAAACATATATAAGATCCTATATCATTGGTACTATACTCCTGTAATACTAAACTCAATTTATCCGAATGTCTCACTCCTGTGTTGGAGGGAATGTGGTAACCTGGGCTCCATACTCCATAATTGGTGGGAATGTCCTAATAATAAACCCCTATGGGATAAAATCCTTCAATTGGTAGAAGAAATATCTGATTTTTGTATCCATAGAAACCCCCTTTTTGTGATTTTTGGGCCACTGACCCCAATGTAAGCAATCTGGAGTCCAAATGAATCCCACATATTTTTAATGCAGCAAGCTGCTCCATTGCCCGCTTTGGAAACATAAAAATTCGCCTCCCTTCCAGTGTGTCTGCGATAAGATATGGGATGTGGCGGACCTCGAGAGACTATCGGCTTACATGCACGATTCCACCAATAGATTTGTAGATACCTGGGAGCCCTGTTTCACACTTTAATAAACAAATAAGATTCTAAGTTACATATAGATTTGTTGAAGTCCCAAAACTAACAGACAATATATAAATGTTAATAGTAGCACTGAATGTCCTGTACTTAACTTACAGCCCACCTCTCCCTCCCCCCAGCCATCTCCAATATTATATAACCCTCATTCTTTGTTCTGCAAAATGTGATATATGTTGACTATGTTGTGAAACTGTTTTGAAAATGTTAAATACATTTATATATATATATATATATATGTGCCAGGGTCTCAGGTCCATGTTTATTAAAGAAAATCGATGCACTTAACACACATCTGTTGTAGCAAAATGTGTCCAAAAATGTAAATACTCTACAAAGCGTGCAACAGTTCATTCCGAGCCCAAAGCATTACTTCTTAAAGTTTTATTTTAATAACTATAAAAATACAGTGCTTTAAATGACAGAAAAAGATAATTACAAGAAAATAGTTACAATAAATGCAGAAGTTTCTTGAAATAAAAGGATAAAACAAACAGAAATCCCTATACAGTACGTTACCATATGTCATAGGTCCTGTCTGAGAGGTCGCCGGAGTAGAAGAGAATTCACGTGTTCTGATCCCAAAACACACCTCTGTTGAATTCTGATTTTCATGTTAACTTGGGGAGACTTTGGTACTATTTTGTCCCCATTAAAACACCATAAGCCCACCCCTGTTGTAAATCAGCTACTGGGTGTACAGTTTAATGACTTATAAGAAAAATACAACCTCTCTTGATGTTTAAAGTCGGACTGAATATATGAAAGTGGGTGGAAAAACCGAATATAGGCTCAGGAAATGTAAGAAAAAAATGGTTGTGTTGTACACATACAATTCAGTGCATGAAATGGGTTGACCGGTAATACGAAGCACTGATGCGGATTCTCACCAGATGAGGGGGGCTACAATACGGTCCCCGTGTCTCTGGCTGTATCCGGTGTGGAGTTTGGAATAACTGACAAGGAGCCACCGTTCAGTTCCTCCAGCTGATTCAGCATCAGCATGTGTCCATAGGAAAAGAATCTTCAGTAACCCCCCAGGCAGTCTCTTCGATCGCAGAGCAATAGAAAAAAAGTAAGCAGATTAATGAAACTGCGGCTCCAGAATAGTTACATAGTTACATAGTTACATAGTTACATAGTTACATAGTTACATAGTTACACAGTTACATAGTTACATAGTAGATGAGGTTGAAAAAAGACGTACGTCCATCAAGTTCAACCTATGCTAAATTTAGACAACAGATACTTTATCCTATATCTATACTTACTTATTGATCCAGAGGAGGGCAAACAAAAAAACCCATTAAGGGGAAAAATTAATTCCTTCCTGACTCCAAGAATTGGCAATCGGATTAATCCCTGGATCAACATCCTTCCCATGTATACTTATTTGGTATATCCCTGTATACCTTTCCCATCTAAAAAGATGTCCAACCTTTTTTTGAACAAATCTATTGTATCTGCCATCACAATAGAAAAAATAAAAAAGATTTAACTACATGTAAAAATGATACAAAAACACACGGACAAAAACAAAAAGCTCTCCTCCCACCACGCGTTTCCTGCCCATTATGGCGCTTTCTCAAGAACGTTTCTGTCTTGGAGCCGCAGTTTCATTGATCCACTTACTTTTTTTCTAAATATATGAAAGACCTCATATCTTAATTTCTCTAGCACTTAGACAGACACCATCTTCACCGCTATGTCTGTGTACTTCACATACACGCCTGCATATAACAGTTGACAGTCTACTTTCGCTGGAGAAACAGTTATCAGTCTTTGGCACCCCTTAATCATGAAAAGTGTGGTATGATTTGATTCGTCTTGTTGCAACAAAACCACATAGGTACCTGTTATTATTCAGAATCGATGTAATCACATGATATCCTCATATTTTATAAAGTCCTCCAACTAAGTGGTGACCTGTTTGTCACCTCTCTATGATACAAAAGAGATAATTTATGAATGTTACGTTTTTTCTTTAAGGCCGACAGCACAGGATCTGGCTATCGTCCAAAGTCTTCTAAACTACACACATTTCACTTTAGTGGGCAAACAGTGATAAGCTTCCTTCCCCCCCCCCTCCCCCACATTAAGCCCACAAGGACAATTTCTTGTATTTTTGTCATTTCTAACCCCTGAAGTACCCAATTGATTGATACCTCGCCATTTTTATTACACTCTACTTTATGTTTGACTGTATATACAATCTAATGGTGGCATTGAAACATCCAACCTAACTTTTATTTCCAGTTTCTGTACCCCCGTCCTTTCCTTTTTGTTTACATTGCTGTTTCCTTTGCAAAACTTTAATAAAATACAAGTTATATACAATTATTATTTATATATGTAGAGGGAGAAAGGGGGTGGCCCGGTATTAAAGGGGTTGCACCCCATATGGCCATCCCCTGACCTCACCAGAGAGACAAGGGGTCAACTGGACTGCGGTCCAGGGATGTGGTTTGCACATTGTTATACCTTGAAAATGTATGTTCCCCTGTTCCCAGGTTTCACCTTTAATGTTGTTTCCCAAGGCAGGGATAAAATCCTGCAGAGATTCCTTTGCAGACGCCATCTGCTAGGCTAATAGGTCATGAAGGGCAGCCGGCTGAGTAGCCTAAGCACGGTGATCAAAAAGTTATCTGCCCTGATTGTTTACTCAATGTCAGAGATTAAGTATTAATCAACAAACTCTGCCAGTCTAATGTTAGCTGGAGGGCATGGGTTAGTCTGTGTCTCCACGTTAGGGATTGGATACAGATAATTGTTCACCAATAGTCTGTATTCAATGTTAAGTTACTAATAATTTTATTTTCCATTAGGTATTCCTGAATATTATCCCGTATTAAACCTTCAAGTAGTTTCCCTACTATTGAAGTCAGGCTTACAGGTCTGTAATTTCCCGGTTGTGATCTAGCTCCCTTTTTAAATATAGGCACCAAATCTGCTTTACGCCAATCTTGTGGCACTGAGCTTGTGGAAATGGAGTCCTTGAATATTAAATATAATGGTTTTGCTATTACTAAGCTTAACTCCTTGAGAACTCTTGGATGTATGCCATCGGGGCCAGGTGCCTTATTAACTTTAATTTTTTCAAGTCGCTTATGAACTTCTTCCTCAGTTAACCAATTGTTCATTAATATGGAGGGTGTGGCTTCCTCCTGTGGCACTACTATTGAACTTGATTCTTCCCTGGTAAACACAGAGGCAAATAATTTGTTTAATACCTCAGCTTTTTCCTTATCTCCAATAATCTGCCTACCCATCTCACACTGAAAGGGCCCTTTTTTTTTCTTTTCTCATTTTTTTGTTATTAAGGTACTTAAATAATTTTTTAGGGTTGACCTTACTGTCACGGTGATTTTATGGCAGGCTGTAATTTACACAAATATATATATAATATATAATATATATTTATAACTGGGTTTGAACTGGGCCGAGACTTAGATATGATAAAATATAATTTATTCCTTGATAACAGGCAAAATATAGACACTTACTTAAAGATTAGGACAGAAAGCCATCAGGATACAGACTGGGCCATTTCTTCCATATTTCAGCTGACATCACAGCAATACATGCAGGACACATGCAGAACATGAAGGCCTTTTGCATGAAGACATGAAGGACAATAGCCATAGGCTGAGCCTGGTTCTTATACAATAATTTCCCTTTGAACCAACCTAAACCCAGCCCCTCTCATAAATCAGCGGTGAAGTTGACAGTTTTCCTCAGAGTAAAACTCCTCCCACCCCACGACCTTTAAAAACTGCTTTTCCCTATCTAAATAACTTCATAACTTCATAACTTCAGTTTAGTAGTACTTACTGGCATGTGAGACATATTAATACATTCCGTCACGCCTGATGCTCCCAAAGAGACTAAATATTACAGTGTAATATTAAAATTAAGAGAGATATTAATATCTGTCTGTTCGAACCGGCTAAACATCAGGTGTTTGTAACCGTTAGTTGCGGGTAAGTCCCACGAATACGCATATGTAACACTTAGCATGTTCAGCCAAGGACATCTCATAATATTCTTATATTTAATAAGGTCACCCATTCTGATTTTCTCCTTGGGTAGCCCCACCCCTTGCCCCCATCAATAAATACTTTGAAGCAGGGACCCATGGGGGGGGGGGACATTTGTCCCCTGTGTTATGTTTATTCTTGCAGGATACCTTGGTTTGTAAGTGTGAGTTTTAACGCTCACAACCCACTCCAGTTCCTGGGTCCCGCATAAACAATTAGGTAATTAGCCTTTGATCACCAGGCTATGTAAATTCTAGCAAGCTGTTCTGCTTGCATAGGCAAGTGACCCAGCTCATAGGTGTCAAAACATTTGGTTCTGGTATGCATAACATTTGTTCCTTAATGCATTACAAAGGAAGGCAGAAACCATAGCATCCTGCCTGTACATTTTTACTGCAACAGAAAGGCACTTTATCAAAAATATATGTTTCCCTTATGACAAAGTTATATTTTTAATAGGTGTGTTCTTGGGGGGTTACCCTGAGTCTGCACACCAACAATCAGGGTGCTGGCTCACTCCATTCCTAAATTAGCAGTCTAAATGGAACGGCTCCTGTTATTCAGCACTGCATATAATATTAACCCCTTAAGCCCCAGTGTGTGTGTTATGCAGACACTGATATAACAATAATACATGGGAGCAGGGGAATATACATTTCATGTTATAACAAAGGTTGAATCACATTGCTGGACCTCAGCCCAGTTCACCCCTTATCTCCCTGGTGAGGTTAGAGGGTGGCCAATTGGGGTGTAACCCCTTTAATCCCGGGCCAAATCGTCACGAACGTCACACTTACTTTCTATTGCAATCCTTTTTTCATTATCCATTTTTGCTAATTTGATTGCCCTTTTGCAATTTTTGTTACATCTTAATATATAAAATCGAAAGGTTGGTACTAGCTGCGGTGAATCTGATTGGTCCTCAGCCTCTGGCCAATCAGATTGGTGGCTCTATGACATCACCCAACAGATTGGTGGCTCTATGACATCACCCAACTGTGTGTCTGTGTCTCTCTCTCTCATCACACTCACGTGCACCGCCCTGCACCGGCTCCCGGACGGAGGGGAAGCGCGGCCCTCCTGCCCCAGCCGCCAGCGCTCATTTCCCTCCCCACCACTCACTTCCCTCCCCGCCGCTCACTTCCCTCCCTCCCCGCCGCTCACTTCCCTCCCTCCCCGGTGGGTGAGCAGGCAGCCTCCGGAAGGACCCCCTTCCTCCTGCAGCTGTCTCCGGTAAGACGGCGGCGCCGAGTGAGCGGGCAGCCTCCGGAAGGACCCCCTTCCTCCTGCAGCTGCCGCCGGTAAGATGGCGGCACACAGTGGACAGGCGGGGGGTGGTATTCAGTCAGGAGAGGGGGGAGTCAGTCAGGAGAGAGAGGGGGGAGTCAGTCAGGAGAGAGAGGGGGGGAGTCAGTCAGGAGAGAGGGGGAGGGAGTCAGGAGAGAAGGGGAGGGAGTCAGGAGAGGGGGGGAGAGAGTCAGGAGAGGGTGGGGGAGAGAGTCAGGAGAGAGGGGGG
>WSYH01004887.1:34124-48244 GCA_036426205.1 Ascaphus truei | reverse complement strand
AGGACGTGTTTAATGGGTTAAAGGGTCAGTCCCACGTAGGGGCAAAGTGACCTAATGACAGGGACATGTGTAATGGGTTAAAGGGTCAGTCCCACGTAGGGGCAAAGTGATCTAATGACGGGGACGTGTTTAATGGGTTAAAGGGTCAGTCCCACGTAGGGGCAAAGTGACCTAATGACAGGGGCGTGTGTAATGGATTATTAAAGGGTCAGTCCCACGTAGGGACAAAGTGACCTAATGACAGGGGCATTTGTAATGAGTCAAAGGGTCAGTCCCACGTAGGGGCAAAGTGACCTAATGACAGGGACGTGTAATGGGTTAAAGGCTGAGTCCCACGTAGGATGTAATGATGGACACGCTTATGAACACATCACACAAGGCGACAGTGCCTTATTCCTGGTCCCATTGCGTGTATATTATAAAGTCCCCAGCGCTAAAGTCCAAGATACCGTGATCTTTAAGGCAGTCTCTAGTCTTTAAGGTGGTACCCCCGTAATCTTGGACTTTAGCGCTGGGACTTTATTTGTTTGTTCACTGTGTATATCAGGTTTGGAATACCTGTTCATTATTGTCCCTAGCTGCTTTTTTTTCTCACAGCATTGTGTAAGTCACTTGATATTAATTTGATGTTGCACAGCACTTTCATTGTTTTAGCACAATATTGTTAGCACTTAGTTTAGTGTAGGTTAGCGCCTTTGGAGGGGTTATTTTCTTTGTTTTGTTCATTTGCGTGTATATTATAGATGGGTGCGGAGTATCACCTTCGCCGCTATAAAAGGTGACATCCTCCTGGTATATTTGAGGATCCTTCTTCTTGAGCAGGGACAGAGTGCGATAAAAATCCTTCTCTAGTTTGGGATCAATGGTCTGCAGTAAAAAATATTGCACATTAATGATTTTGCGACTGACCCTCCCCCCGCAGGGTGACACAGTGACAGGAGGGAGCTATGGGGCATGAGTCTGTCCCTCCCCCCGCAGGGGTGACACATGACACAGACAGGAGGGAGCTATGGACATGGAGTCTGTCCCTCCCCCCAGGGTGACACAACATGAGGGAGCTATGGACATGGAGTCTGTCCCTCCCCCCGCAGGGTGACACAGTGACACACAGACAGGAGGGAGCTATGGGACATGAGTCTGTCCCTCCCCCCGCAGGGTGACACAGTGACACAGACAGGAGGAACTAGGGACATGGAGTCTGTCCCTCCCCCCGCAGGGTGACAACAGTGACACAGACAGGAAGGGAGCTATGGACATGGAGTCTGTCCCTCCCCCCCCAGGGTGACAGACAAAAGGGATCCATGACATATACGGATATATTTGATTAATTCTCACCAACTATCATCCTCCTCCTCTCCGCTCCGAGCTTGAGTGTCACTGTCTGTGGTGTCTCCGTACTCCTTCACTGCAAACGTCCAAAACAGAACCCCCGCCCGTCATCCAACCAGCTTTTATTTTATCAATATGTCCCACGTGTGGATGTAGGACCCCAGGGTGCTCGTACTTCCAATCCCACTTCAAAGGGCCAACACCCTCACAGAAGCAGCGCAAGTAAAGGGTGCAGGGCTGCATTTCCCAGAATGCCCAGGAAAGGTTTGGCACTCAAATGTATATCAGGTCTCTATGATGGTAAACAAGCACCTCTACTTTAGTGCGCAACGGCAGGAGGCAGCAAACTACTTCCAGAATCACAGGGTAGCTGCTAGCAGACGGGCCTGCACGGAGATGTACCCCAGGATTGTAGCAATGCACCCTCCCCTTCCAAAGCAGCAACACCGCGCTATCCAGCACTGCCCCCCAAAAGGCAGGTCCCATGCCTGGAAATTGCCCAGACCATCAAGGGTCTCACACACACAACCACACACACACACACACACACACAACCGGAGCATCCTATCATACTCTACCTAGCATTTTACATATGGACATCAACTCCCCTCTTTACAGCCATACATCCCACGGCCTTACTCACATAGCACTATTCCGCTTTCCCCATACAGAGCTCCATCCTTTGACAATAAGACCCAGAGACGCAGTCTTACCATACATAACACACACTCCCAACAACATCACACACACACACACTACACACACACCTCTCCACGCGCCCAACCACAGCTCTGTACCTCTACCACCAGACAGAAGCACGCACTTACAACTGCTCACGCACTTTACAGCAGACGCAGCCACCTGCTTTGACCGACCCAGCGCCTTTAACCCAGACAGACGGCGCGCAATCACGCTTTACACAGACAGACACGCCGCAAGCGTCTTTACAACAGAACAACCTCGACGGGCGGACTCTTTACCCACACCACCCTTCAACGCGGATGCTCAGCTTTACCCACTACCATGGACACTCCGCGCACGTTAAACACAACGAGCCGCACGCTTTACCAACCAGATCCTCTCCAGCGCGCTCCGATTACCAGGACATACGCGCGCACCGCGTATCCCCAGCCTCCCCACGGCCCGACAACCAGACGCGCGCAGCTTGGTCCCGACCAGGGACGCACCCCTACACCAAACCACGCCGCTACCCAGACAGACCGCACGCATATCACCCATCCACCCTGCACTCGCCCTTACCAGAGCCACCCGGCCACGCCTACCATAGCCCGACAACCCATCGAACCCAAATTGACCCAGCCACAGCACGCACACAACACACACACACACACACACACACACACCACACACCACATAATAAAATCCTAACCTCAAACCTCTATACCTACTAAACCGGGTACACTGTAAGTGGGTGCTCAGCCCGGGGACGTGCACCATGTCCTCCCATGGTGGGTGGTTAAGGACTTCCGTTTAACTCACGTCGCTGCAGCTCTCCTCCTTCTCCCGTGTACCGATCGTAGCGCTCTCCTCGAACTTGCGGTTTGATCTTCAGCTCGGCCATGATCTCTAACGCTGCGACCCGGAAGCACGTTTGATCAGGAGGCCTGGCCATGCGTCCAAGGCTTTACGTCTTGCGTTCCAAGACTTTACGGCATGTGTTCCAAGACTTTACGGCATGCGTTCCAGGACTTTACGGTATGCGTCCCAAGGCTTTGCGGCATGCGTTCCAAGCTTTGCTTCATGCGTTTCAAGCTTTGCGGCATCGTTCCAAGGCTTTACCTCGTGCACGCCACGATTTACGGCATAGCGTTCCAAGGCTTTACGTCTGGGTTCCAAGATCAAACATCATGCTTTCTAAAACCCACTGCCAGTAAAGCCGTGAGGTTTCTCTGCACCACGCCCCTTGATTTAAAGGTCTGGTGTATTGTATAAGGCAGATCAGAAGGGGATTATAATGAAACATTCATATTATTATTAGTACATTTATGAGTAATATGATTTAATGTTTCAATAGAAATGCACCAATTATATCATGAGTATTATGTTGAATTAGAAAAATCAATAATGTACATTAAAATAGGTAATTCAAAGGGTAATACAGTAGTGAGAAGTGAAACAGAAAGTCAATGGACATGAATGACATGATGTCATTTATTACAAATTGATATACAGATTTGATTAAATTAGGTAAGTGTAAAATCACTAAAAGATTATCATCTCTACACTTAATTAAAAAAAATTGTCAATATAGATTGTATTCAATGAAGTGACTGTGAGGGTCACCAGGTGTACAGTATCAGTATGGCACCGGACTGTCTTGTATTGGACCTCTATCCAGTAACAAATTAGAGGTAATACTGGGGTGTATGTAGTATCCGGTATACCCTCTGGGCGTGTGCTGTATATGCGGCATTACCTCTTTGGGCGTGGTATGTGTATACTGGTATACCTCTCTGGTGTGTGTATGTATATACCGGTATTACCTCTCTGGGGTGTTATGTGTATAACCGGTATTAACCACTCTGGGTGTGTATGTATTATACGGTATTACCTCTCTGGTGTGTATGTGTATACGGTATTAACCTATCTGGGCGTTATGTGTATACAGTTTTACCTCTCTGGGTGTTGTACATGTATTACCATCTCTAGGCTTGCATGTGTATACCGGTATACCTCTTGGCATAGTGACCTGGCCGGCTTGGGGGAGGGTCGCAGGATTTCCTGAGCAGGGAGAGAGCAGGGCTGCTGCTAAGGGGCTGGGCAGCTTTCCCGTCATGATTGGCTGCTGCGGAGTAATGCAGCCAATCAGCAGGAGTGTGGAGGAGTCTGGGGGTGGGGCCAAGGAGGGGAGAAACAGCCATGGGAGTGGTGACAGGGGTGTGTGGTTTTTTGTGGTCTCTCGAGCCCGTCGTACCTTTCACCATTGTGTCCAGTATTTGGAGAAGCCACCTGGCAAACCTAGTGACTTTACAATGACTAAAGATTATCATGTACATTCATTAAAAATGAATTGGCTGTATAGATTATATTAAATCAAGTATAGCCTTAGATGAGGCAAGAATATCCCTCTTCAGTATATCTTTGCTCTCCCTATATGGGAGAGGGCATAGAAAAAGATGCCCAAGCATCACTCTGTCTCACTGTAACGATGCTCGTCTCAAGCAGGAAGCGAACCGCGGGCTGAGTAAGGAAGGGTGAAAAAGAAACCGAACCTGACCGAGGGCAGAGTCCTGATAGAGTAGTGAGTCATAGCACAGAAGGATCGGGCATGGCAGCAGTGTTGCGTACGATCGTGTGTGCGATGAGAAGGTCGAGGCAGGCTGAAGACAAGACAGTCGAGGGTACGTAGCGGGCTCTGGAAACAAGGAAGACAATAGGTAAGCGCGTTGCATGAAACTCAGCCATGAACTGGAACTTGCTCGGCAACTTCCTGCTTACAGGGCGGTTCCTTGTTTAAAGGAAGTTGCCAGAAGCAAAAAAGGACGATTTGCCCAGAAGGCGAGCAACGAGCAAAATCTGGACCGGACGTCCTGAAAACACCAGCAACCGGATTTTGCTAAACCCTCATAGTACCCCCCCCACCGCACACACCCCCCCACCCCCCGCCCATAATTCCGTCTACCCGGCCCCGATCTCACAACCGGTGTCCTTGGCCAGGGAACCCTACACACACACACACACACACACACACACACACACACACACACACACACACACACACACCTCCAGTGGAGGCCTGCAAACATTCTAGGCCTCGACTAAAGCCGGGGACTGAAGTGGGTGGCTCAGCCCGGGGACGTGGCACCCATGTCCGGCCTGGGCAGGTGGGTGGGTTAAGGACTTCCGTTTAACTCACGTCGCTGCAGCTCCTCCTTCTCCCGGTACCGATCGTAGCGCTCCGCGAACTTGCGGTTGATCTTCAGCTCGGCCATGCTGCTAACGCTTGCGACCCGGAAGCACGTTGATGATCAGGAGGCTGGCCATGCGTTCCAAGGCTTTACGTCTTGCGTTCCAAGACTTTACGGCATGTGTTCCAAGACTTTACGGCATGCGTTCCAGGACTTTACGGTATGCGTCCCAAGGCTTTGCGGCATGCGTTCCAAGGCTTTGCTTCATGCGTTTCAAGGCTTTGCGGCATGCGTTCCAAGGCTTTACCTCTTGCACGCCACGATTTTACGGCATGCGTTCCAAGGCTTTACGTCTTGGGTTCCAAGATCAAACATCATGCTTTCTATAAACCCACTGCCAGTAAAGCCCGTGAGGTTTCTCTGACCACGCCCCTTGATTTAAAGGTCTGGTGTATTGTATAAGGCAGATCAGAAGGGGATTATAATGAAACATTCATATTATTATTAGTACATATTAATGAGTAAATATGATTTAATGTTTCAATAGAAATGCACCTAATTATATCATGAGTATTATTGTTGAATTAAGAAAAATAATAATGTACATTAAAATAGGTAATTCAAAGGGTAATACAGTAGTGAGAAGTGAAACAGAAAGTCAATGGACATGAATGACAATGATGTCATTTATTACAAATTGATAATACAGATTTGATTAAATTAGGTAAGTGTAAAATCACTAAAGATTATCATCTCTACACTTAATTAAAAAAAAAATTGTCAATATAGATTGTATTCAATGAAGTGACTGTGAGGGTCACCAGGTGTACAGTATCAGTATGGCACCGGACTGTCTTGTATTTGGACACTCTATCCAGTAACAAATTAGAGGTAATACTGGGCGTGTATGTGTATACCGGTATTACCTCTCTGGGCGTGTGCTGTATGCCGGCATTACCTCTTTGGGCGTGTATGTGTATACTGGTATTACCTCTCTGGGTGTGTATGTATATACCGGTATTACCTCTCTGGGTGTGTATGTGTATACCGGTATTACCCCTCTGGGTGTGTATGTATATACCGGTATTACCTCTCTGGGTGTGTATGTGTATACCGGTATTACCTATCTGGGCGTGTATGTGTATACCAGTTTTACCTCTCTGGGTGTGTACATGTATTACCTCTCTAGGCTTGCATGTGTATACCGGTATTACCTCTCTGGACATAGTGACCTGGCCGGCTTGGGGGAGGTCGCAGGATTTCCCTGAGCAGGGAGAGAGCAGGGCTGCTGCTAAGGGGCTGGGCAGCTTCCTCCGTCATGATTGGCTGCTGCTGAGTAATGCAGCCAATCAGCAGGAGTTGTGAGGAGTCTGGGGGTGGGGCCAAGGAGGGGAGGAAACAGCATGGAGTGGTGACAGGGGTGTGTGTTTTTGTGTGTCTCTCGAGCCCGTCGTACCTTTCACCATTGTGTCCAGTATTTTTGGAGAAGCCACCTGGCAACCCTAGTGACTTTACAATGACTAAAGATTATCATGTACATTCATTAAAAATGAATTGGCTGTATAGATTATATTAAATCAAGTATAGCCCTTAGATGAGGCAAGAATATCCCTCTTCAGTATTATCTTTGCTCTCCCTATATGGGGAGAGGGATAGAAAAGATGCCCTAAGCATACTCTGTCTCACTGTAACGATGCTCGTCTCAAGCAGGAAGCGAACCGCAGGGCTGAGTAAGGAAGGTGAAAGAACCGACCTGAGCCGAGGGGCAGAGTCCTGATAGAGTAGTGAGTCATAAGCCGAAGGTCAGGGCTGGCAGCAGTGTTGCGTAGTCGTGTGTGGATGCAGAGGTCGAGGCAGGCTGAAGACAAGGACAGTCGAGGTACGTAGCCGGGTCTGGAAACAAGGAAGACAATAGGTAAGCGCGTTGCATGAACTCAGCATGAACTGGAACTTTGCTCGGCAACTTCCTGCTTACAGGGCTGTCCTTTTTAAAGGAAGTTGCCAGAAGCAAAAAATGGACGATTTTGCCACAGAAGGCGAGCAAGAGCAAAATCCTGGACCGGACTCTGAAAACACAGCACGGATTTTGCTAAACCTCATAGTACCCCCACCCTCCAGAATCGATCTCCGGACGATTAAACGGGTTTGGCAGGGAACCTCCGGTGGAAACCTCGGATCAAGGAGGAAGGGTGGACATCACCAGCCTTCATCCAGGAATTCTCTTCTGGACCATATCCCTTCCAAGATACAAAGTACTGGAGACTACCTTGAGATTTACAAGAATTCAGAATCCGGCGAATGATATACTCCTCTTGATTATCCACCAGGACCGGTCCTGGAAGGGTGGAAGTAGCAGAGAAGTTGTTATGGACCACAGCCTTTAGTAGTGACACATGGCAGACTGGGGGAATCCTTAAGGTATCTGGTAGGTCCTATTTAAACACAACCGTATTTACTTGTTTCGCAATCTTGTAGGGACCTCTAAATCTGGGCCCAAGCTTCAGGGAAAGAATCTTCAGACGGATGTTCCTGGTAGATAGCCAGATGTGGTCTCCAACCTGGAACTGTGGAGCTGGCCGCCGACGCTTATCCGCATGATCCTTCTGATGAAAGGTGGCTTTAGTTAGGTTGTCATGAATTCTTTTTCACAGAGACTGTATCTCCTGGACCTTGTCATCCGTCGTAGGAACTCCAGAATGGGAGACAGACGATGGGAGAGCAGAAGAATGGTACCCATAGGCACAGAAGAACTGGGATTCTTATGTAGAGTAGTGTTTCAATGAGTTCCATGCAAATTCTGCCCAAAGAAGAAGATCCACCCAGTTATCCTGGCTTTCAGAGACGAAGCAACATAGAAATTGCTCCAAGGATTGATTAGTCCTTTCCGTGAGGCCATTGGACTGAGGGTGGTATGATGACGAAAAGTGGAGTGAGATCCCCATTGATTTGCAGAAAGCTCTTCAAAATTTGGCAATAAACTGGGAGTCACGGTCAGAGACTATCTCAGTCAGAATACCATGAAGGTGAAATATCTCCTTGGTGAAAATTTCAGAAAGTTCGTAGGCAGTGGGTAACTTCCTGAGTGGTACAAAATGGGCCTGTCTTGTGAAGCGATCGACCATTACTAGACTGGTCGTCATACCCTTAGATGGCGGTAACTCTACGATAAAGTCCACAGACAATTGGGTCCATGGTCTGGTAGGAACCGGGAGAGGATGGAGCAACTCACAAGGCAGATTCCGTGGTACCTTTGTTTGAGCGCAGACAGCACAAGCGGCTACAAAGTCTTTAACGTCCTTGCGAATATCTGGCCACCAGAAGAGGCATTCTATGAAATCCGAGGTCTTCCCAACTCCTGGATGACCAGCCACCTTGGATTGGTGACCCCACTGCAACACCTCACGACGAAACTGGGGAGGTACAAATAACCTGGATTTACGTGTAAACGTGGGTCTAGGATCCTCCGCCTGTGCTTGCGAAATTCGTTGTAATAGAGCAGATGAAACTGGCGAATTAATCTGAGACGGTGGAATGATGAGAATTGTCGAGACAGTGCATCCGCTTTGGCATTTTTGGCGCCTGGTCAAAAGGTTATAATGAAATTGGAGCGTGTAAAAACAAAAAAACAAAAGCCCACCTCAACTGTCGAGTCCCGAGTCTCTTAGCACCTTCAATTTATTTCAAATTCTTGTGATCCGTTAATAGTGATGGGTTGCATGGTACCTTCCAGAAAATGTCGCCGCTCTTGAAGAGCGAATTTTACGGCAATTCCCGGTTCCCAACATCGTAATTTGTCTCGATGGAAGAAAATGTATTAAACAAGGAGGTGCAGGGGTTTGTCTCCTTTGAATCTCCTGCCATTGGGATAGGATGGCCCCAGTTGCCACATCGGATGTATCCACCTTCACTACGAAAGGCTTAGAGGGGTCGGGATGGACCAGGACCAGGGCGGACGAGGAAGCAGACTTCAGTCTCTTGAAGGCCTGTACTGCCTCAGGTGTCCACTTCTTGGGATTCACCTCCTGTTTCGTAAGAGCTGTAATGGGACCCACCACCATTGAGAAGTTTTTTATGAACCTTCTGTAGTAATTGGCGAATCTGAGAAAGTGCTGAGTGGGCTTGAGACCCTTCGGTACAGGCCAGTCCAACACTGCTGAGATCTTGGCTCTGTCAATCTCAAAACCCTGGGCGGATATGATGTAACCGAGGAAGGATCCCGATTTCCTGATCCCGCAATAATCGGGCAGTCATGGATCCGGTGACCCTGGGACCCACAATACAGGCACAAGTCCAAGGTACGCCTCCTGCGGAGTAGGCGGAGAAACAACATTTGGGGCCAACCGATTAGTTGGACTCTTATCAGCACGGCACTTCTCGGTCAGGCATTCCTGCATTCTGAGTTCGATCCGTACGCAGAGAGAAATTAACTCCTCAAGGTCCCGGCCGGTCAACTCATCTTTTAGGGGTTCCGATAGTCCCTGCCAAAAGCCCACTACCAGGGCTTCATTATTCCAGCCGGTTTCGGCCGCGAGAGTGCGAAAGTCAATGTTGTATTGATCTACCGTGCGAGTTCGCTGGCGGATCCGCAGGAGTGAAGCGGAAGCAGAAAATACCCGTCCTGGAGCGTCAAACACCAATTTGAAAGTACGGATGAAGGCAGAGGAGTCACTGACCAAGGGCGAATCCCTCTCCCAGAGCGGGGAGGCCCAGGCCAGTGCCTTGTCAGTAAGAAGAGAAATGATGTAGGCTACCCGGGCTCGGTGTGTGGTGAGCATGGACGGTTGCAATTCAAATTGGATAGAACATTGATTAAGAAATCCCCTGCATGCCATAGGTTCCCCACCATACCGTGGAGGAGTCGGGATCCGAGGTTCTCTGATTGCTGGGGATACCAGAAGCGGTATCGGAGCCGCATCTGCAACCTTCAAGTTCGGTTGATGGGTGCCTATGTGAGGTGACCAAGTCCTGCACCGCATCACATATCCGTGCCAGTTGTTGGTCGTGTAGGGTGAGGCGTTACTCATGATCCCCTAAGTACTGTCCTTGCAGGGTAACGGCTCGTCCTACCTCAGCGGGGTCCATATTTGGGCCGAGCAAAATGTAACGATGCTGGTCTCAAGCAGGAAGCGAAGCTCAGGGATGGGGTAGGAAGGTGAAAGCACCAACCTGAGACGAGGGACAGAGTAGTGAGTCGGAAGCCTAAGGTCAGGGCTGGGAGCAGTGCTAAGTAGTCGGTGTGGTCGAAGCAGGCTGAAGACAAGGATAGTCAAGGTTCGTAAGCCGGGTCTGGTAACGAGGAAGACAATAGGCAAGCGCGTTGCATAAACTCAGCATCAACTGGAACGTTGCTTGGCCACTTCCTGCTTACAGGGCTGTATCCTTAAAGAAAGTTGCCAGGAGCAAATATGGACGATTCTGCCACAGAGGGCGAACAAGAGCAAAATACCGGACCGGGCTGTGAAAACCCGGCACGGGTTTTGCCAAACCTCATACTCCCCTTTCCCCCTGACTGGATAATCACGTCCAGTGGGATCTGTAACGTTGCTGACTGCAAACAGGATATGGACCCGCAGGATAGTAGTAGGGAGTAATACACCGACCTTGGCCTGGGATCAGAGGCCTGGGATGCAAGGGTAATCAGGTCCGGTTCCGAGGTCGCGGCAGGCAAAGGGTAGTCAAGTCCGGTTCCGAGGTCGAGGCAGGCAGGGTGTATTCAGATTCAGTTCCAAGGTCAGACAGCAGGCAAAACAAAGGTACGGGGGAGTTCAGACAGGACAAGGTAACCAGTACTTTGCACGAGCAAGGACTAGTAGCAACTGCCTGCTATTTAAGGCCAGAGTCAGCTGCTGGCAATGAGATCCAAAGAGAGGCTGATTTCCTGTCAGGGGAGTAAGGGCAGGATTTGCCAGGAAGCAGGATGGTCGTGGTAGCTTCAGACCAGATGTCACTTCCTGGTTGTTCAGACAGATCCCTTATAGTATCCCCCCCTTCAGGGTCGAACTCCGGGTCGACCAGGTCCTGGTTTTTCTGGCTGACTATGATGAAACGCCTTGACTAGAGCTGGAGCATGAAGATACTGAGACTTCACCCAGCTCCTATCAACAAGACCAACCCCCTTCCAATCAACCAGATATTGAATCAATCCTCTGGAGTTACGAGAGTCACGTATTTGCCGCACTTCGTATTCAATTTGACCCTATTATTAACGACATTGACGTCGCTGACCTGAGTGAGACCCGGCGAGTGGGAAGAGGCAGCTCACGGAACAAGGAGGGAGCTATACATTGTGGAAGGGTAAACAAGTAGAATAATGCCGGCTTAGCATAGTTTGTTTTGCCTTCAAGAACTGATAAACCAAGTCAACCAATTCCCAATCAGGAATCAACAAAGGTTCCATGACTCTCCATGCAACACTGGCAGGGAACCGGTATGGTCGTAAGCCCATGTGCCACGACTCAACGCCAATGACTAAACCAAGGAGGAATTCTGCGTTGACCATGCCATGACCAAGTCTTTTCTGATGTTCCCGGAGGTGGACAGACTACTTCTTCTTAACGACTTCAACACCAGAGATAGAAGACACTCGAACCTCTGGAACAAAGCCATTGTCAAGGAATGAGTGGAAAAGATCAATTCCAACAGTATCTTCCACTTGACCAAATGGGCAGGACATAGACTCACCATTACCAATGCCCTGTTCCACCAGAATAACAATCAAAAGACATGGCAACACCTGGAACCTAAGCATTGACACTTGTATGTAGGTATATCTTTATTTGTATAGCGTCATCCATGTACATAGCGCTTTACCGCAGTAATATACCTGACATAATAGCAGACAAGAGAAATAAGCGCTTCATATATAAAAGTAAATATTAGGAAAAGTAGTCCCTTCCCTGAAAAGCTTACAATCTAAGTGGTAAGTAGGGAAAACTTACAGAGACAGTAGGAGGGTGTTATGATAAGTGTGTCAACAAGGGGTCATGGTTAATGCATATGAGATGCCTGTGGAGCTACACAAATGCTTCATTAAAGAGGTGTGTTTAAAGATTGGTCGTAAAAGGTGGAGAGGGTGCTAGTCGGATATTGAGGGGAAGGGCATTCCAGAGGTGTGGGGCAGTAAGTGAGATAAGTTTTAGGCGGGAGAGAGCTTTAGATACAAAAGGGGGTAGACAGAAGACATCCTTGAGCAGAATGCAAGAGTTGGGAAGGTGTATAGCGAGAAATTAGGGGGGAGATGTAAGGAGGAGCAGAAGCTTTAAAAGAGGGGAGGAGATTTTGTGAGTAATATGGGATTTAATAGGGAGCCAGTAAAGGGATTTCAGCAGGAGTGACGCCGATACATTTAGGAGAGAGTAAAGTGATTCTAGCAGCAGTATTTAGGATAGATTGTTGGGGAGACAAGTGAGAGGCAGGAAGGCCGGACCATAGAAGGTTAACATAGTTGAGACGGGAGAGAATGAGGGCATGTGCTATTTTTTTGCAGTTGGTTGACTGTGTCATTGTCTGTCCGAAATTGAAAAGATGTCCACATCCCTTGAGCTATGCTAGAAGCTGATGACTGCTGAACCCACTCATTCGTTTGGTCACGTCCATCAAACTGGCTCTCAATTGGTGGCTGCCGCAGAAGCAATGCCGATGGAACATCAACGTAGAAGGAATCATTGACCCTATAAAGCGCGACCTCTTCCAACAGTGCCTCGACAACAATCTGGCGAATTCCAACGAATAACAGTGGGAGAGGGTAGGCAACACTTGCCCATACATCTACCATGATCAGCACTTCCAAAGAGACAATTGGATTCTCTACAAGGAAAAGCACGACTGCTTTGATGAGAATGACCAGGAGATCCAAGAGTTGATCGACCGAAAGTGTAAAGCCTTTTGTGCTTGACAGAACAACATTAACTCCATGCAAAACATACAGTATGGGGGGGAAGACAAGGCGAAAGAGATTCAATAGTTCACCAACCTCCACAAAATGCAGAGTTTACAGTGCCACCAAAGGCCATCTATGGTCTGAGCACTTAGGGACAAAACCCCTGTCACCTTGAAATCCAATAACGCCTCAAATGTGCTAGTGCAGCTTTTGGTCACCTAAGAAAACAGATGCCGCTTGAAAGAAAATACCGCAAGCATGGGAGGTCACGACTCACTCAACATCAACATCGATGGACCACATCGTCCGGATGCCCGACTCGAGACTTTGGAAGCAAGTTTTATTCTCCCAGCTCAGGTCGTGGCAAATGTTCGAGAGGAGGGCAAAGAAAGCGGTTCAAGGATTTCAAGAAACCCAGCAGTAATAAATGCGACATCGTCTCATGGAACAATTACCCATGAGCCCCCCAGATGGAGGACAAGTTTACTGCAAATAGCTCAGCATTTAAAATTCCTACGACCACAACCAGAGGCGAAAAAGTGGGATCGGCAGAACGGTGTCGCAGACCGAATCAACAACCCAAGACCACCCGTTCCATTTGGAAAAACATGTCCCTGAGTTGTTCAAGGGTCTTTTGATCCTAGTTGGCCTCATGATCCATCTACGATCCACTGGTGACATAACAATGGGAGACAATTAAGAATTTTAAAACCTAAATATTAATGTTTTAAAAAGTTATATCTATTACTTTTTATAATTATAAACAAGTGTTAGTTGTAATTAAATACATAAATATAATAAGCACACCCTGCATAATATAGACACACTTATTCAAATACATTGTAGTAAATATTTAGTAATAATTCAGACGGGAGCTATGGGGCATGGAGTCAGTCCCTCCCCCCGCAGGGTGACACAGTGACACAGACAGGAGGGAGCTATGGGACATGGAGTCTATCCATCCCCCCGCAGGGTGACACAGTGACACAGACAGGAGGGAGCTATGGGACATGGAGTCTGTCCCTCCCCCCGCAGGGTGACAC
>WSYH01004887.1:0-32811 GCA_036426205.1 Ascaphus truei | reverse complement strand
GCTCTCCCTCCTGTCTGTGTCACTGTGTCCACCCTGCGGGGGGAGGGACAACTCCATGTCCCATAGCTCCCTCCTGTCTGTGTCACTGTCATCCCTGCGTGGGAGGACAGACTCAATGTCCCATAGCTCCCTCCTGTCTGTGTCACTGTGTCACCCTGCGGGGCAGGGACAGACTCCATGTCCCATAGCTCCCTCCTGTCTGTGTCACTGTGTCACCCTGCGGGTGGAGGGACAGACTCCATGTCCCATATGCTCCCTCCTGTCTGTTCACTGTGTCACCCTGCGGGGGGATGGACTAGACTCCATGTCCCTAGCTCCCTCCTGTCTGTGTCACTGTGTCACCCCCGTGCGGGGGGAGGGACTGACTCCATGCCCCACTAGCATCCCGTCTGAATTATACTAAATATTTACTACAATGTATTTGATAATAGTGTGTCTATATTATGCAGGGTGTGCTTATTAATTTATGTATTTAATTACACTAACACTTGTTTATAATTATAAAGTAATAGATATAACTTTTTAAAACATTAATTTAGGTTTTAAAATTCTTAATTGTCTCCCATTGTTATGTCACCATGGATCGTAGATGGATCATGAGGCCAACTAGGATCAAAAGACCCTTGAACAACTCAGGGACTTTTTTTTCCCAAATGGAACGGGTGGTCCCTTGGGTTTATGGGACATGGAGTCTGTCCCTCCCACCGCAGGGTGACACAGTGACACAGACAGGAGGGAGCTATGGGACATGGAGTCTGTCCCTCCCCCCACAGGGTGACACAGTGACACAAACAGGAGGGAGCTATGGGACATGGAGTCTGTCCCTCCCCCCGCAGGGTGACACAGTGACACAGACAGGAGGGAGCTATGGGACATGGAGTCTGTCCCTCCCCCCGCAGGGTGACACAGTGACACAGACAGGAGGGAGCTATGGGACATGGAGTCCGATCTTCCCACACTATACCAGAAACAAGCATTTAAAACAAAAGAATACATTCACAGTGAGGTTTTGTGCGTTTCAGAACATTCAGGAATACAGAGAGTCGAGTTTTCGAATTAATTTATTTTATTCATCTTCAAAACGGCTGACAAACATTGACGCTTACAATATTAAAGAGAATTTAACAGACCCTCATCTATAAATTAAACATCAATCTGAAACATAAAAAATAAGCAAAATATTCAAGTCCACAGATATTAATTTAATAGTTAAAAAACGGAAAAAATTATACAACAGTTCCTTCAAAGGCTTAATAAATAGAATATGTTTTAAAAACAGCTGCATCAAAGGCTTTTAATATGGAAAATTCATTTTCAAGAGACATTTAAAATAGTTTATAATTGCTCTGCTGTTTATGTGTAAATATATATATACATATACATACATATATATATATATACATACATACATACATATATATATACATACATACATACATATATATACATATATATATATATAGTTATACACAGTCCTCGGTATTCTACGGTCCACTTTCCGTCGCTGCATAATGCAGTCCCGCTGGACGCATTATCCGGCTTCGGAAACCGCTTATCCGACACTCACCACCGACCGATTAACATGGGACCCGACAGCCCGTTATCAGGCGACGGTTTGCGGGACGCAGTCCGGCGGATAAGCGAGGACCGCCTGTATATATGTACATCTTTTTTTCAAATTATTATAACTTCCGAAATACTGTAAAATAACAGGATAGTGTCACAAAGGACATACATACAATATACACATATATATATATATATACATATATAATAATAGAACATTACCATTCTCACGTCCGGTAAAGGAAGACTGCACTCAGATCAGTATAAGCAAAAAAAAGTCTGTATTAGGCATAAATACAAAATGAACAGGCCGCCCAATCCGACAATCGGTTCCCGGAGTGGAAACATCGGATTGGGCGGCCTGTACATGTTGTATTGATGCCTAATACCGACTTTTTTTGTTGTTGCTTATACTGATCCGAGTGCAGTCTTCCTTTACCGGACGTGAGAATGGTAATGTTCTATTATTATGAGAGACTGGCACCTGTTGATGTTATTTAGTATATTGAGTGCAAGCTTAAAACTGTTGATATATATATATATATAGTATAGCCTATCCCATAGCCTCTCTTGCATTCCCAGTAAAATCAACCCCACACTGATGAGACCCATCAAGGTCGAAACGGCTGTCTGTGGGTGGTTTTCTGGGTATGCACCTTAACCCTGGCTGTGCTCAAAGCTGTGACCATGCAGCAAGCTTAAGCCTATAGGGAACCATGTTAAAAATGGTTATTGAGGCAAAAAGTGACACTGTGTGCTCATTTGCATGTAATTTCCCAGAATCCCTTGCTGCAGTGGAAGTGCTGTATGCTGGGTGATAATGGGGAAAGGCCGGGGTTGCAGACCTGCCTAAGACATGCAGATGAGCATACAGCTATATTTGCATATATATATATATATATTTTTTTATATAAAGGATATTTTCAAATAATCACAAATATTAGAGGGTAATCGAGGTAAGTCTTTTGAGAGGATTTCGCAGGCGCACACTGTAGGTAGTACCCTGAAAAGGAAGGAAGTCCGTAAGCACCACATGGCCATAACCCCATAAGACAGAGAGTAGTCACTGACCCTATTAACCTTATGGGAATTCCATGCATAAGACCTCATCCCTTCAGAGAACTGCGGGCTGAACCTTTTAACTTATATTGCAAGTGAGTTACAGGCCTCTCTGGCAGAGGCGTTCAAGTACATAGCACTGGTGACGTGGCCCTCCTACACCCTATTGTCCGGGGAGACGCTGGAGAAGCAGCGTTTAGATATCTTCTGCCCGCCCACGCTGGGTTTCTGGGAACGTTTGGGTGAATGAATCCCGGGGAGAGAGCGGCGGCTGGAGTGGGAGGCGATGTAATAAAAATGTGTTGTGCAGGCCCGCCCAACCCATATTTTAGTCCAGAACGTGCTCATTTAAACTATGGGGCAATAGGAGGAGTTATAGGGAGGGGTTATATGGAGTAATAGGAGGAGTTATAGGGAGGGGTTATATGGAGCAATAGGAGGAGTTATAGGGAGGGGTTATATGGGGTAATAGGAGGAGTTATATGGGGCAATAGGAGGAGTTATAGGGAGGGGTTATATGGGGTAATAGGAGTAGTTATAGGGAGGGGTTATATGGGGCAATAGGAGGAGTTATAGGGAGGAGTTATATGGGGTAATAGGAGTAGTTATAGGGAGGGGTTATATGGGGTAATAGGAGGAGTTATAGGGAGAGGTTATATGGGGCAATAGGAGGAATTATAGGGAGGGGTTATATGGGGTAATAGGAGTAGTTATAGGGAGGGGTTATATGGGGCAATAGGAGGAGTTATAGGAAGGTGTTATATGGGGCAATAGGAGGAATTATAGGGAGGGGTTATATGAAGCCATAGGAGGGGTTATATGGGGTGCATCTATTGATACACTGAAACCTTTTGCATTTCAGTTGTATAAATCACATTTCTCTGTAACAGGGTTAGTGGCGTCTCCTCTAATGGGATTAAAAAAAAAAAAAATACATTTTCTATCTGCTTTGCCGACCCTAAAAATGTACAACAGAACTAGGAACTGCAAATTAAATATACAATACGTATATATTATACATATATTACTTTGTGTGTGTGTGTGTGTGTGTGTGTGTGTGTGTGTGTATATATATATATATATACATATATATATATATGTCATTAGGTTCACACACACACACACATTTTAATGTCTGTAATGCATAAGGATAGGGTGAGAAATTGTTATAGAACAAAAAGAAGATTTTGGTAAACTTGACCTGAGTAATTAAATAAAACAAAAAATGCACATCACCGGCCGTACGTACACACACACACACACACACACACACACACACACACACACACACACANCACACACACACACACACACACACACACACACACACACACACACACACACACACACACACACACACACCACACACACACACACACACACACACACACACGTGCTCAGAAAGCCATGTTTTCACCCCACAACCTGCAAGCTTAATAAAATTGTTAAATCCACTACTAGTTATTTCTCCCCCCAATGGGAGCTGCAGTTGTGGCCGCCATATTTATAACCCCCTTTGTTAAAAGAGGGCAACGATATCATAGCTGTACTGTATAATGATGCTGAGTATCTCTATACACTGATAATGAACACCCGCGCTGTATAATGATGCTGAGTATCTCTATACACTGATAATGAACACCCGCGCTGTATAATGATGAGTATCACTAAACACTAGTAGTGAACACGCGGCGCTGTATAATGGTGCTGAGTATCTCTATACACTGATAATGAACACGCTGCGCTGTATAATGATGCTGAGTATCTCTAACCCCTGATTATGATAGTGCTGTATAATGAGACTGAGCACCCAGAGCTAATTGTTCTCGCGGCTCGTTATAAAACGGTTAGGCGGCGGCGGGGGGGTGGGGGGGGGGGAAGGGGGGTTTACGTGTTCCGTTCCAAGATGGCGGCCAGGCGCGGGTCCAAGATGACGGCCAGCTGCGGCGGTGTGCGCCCCTGGTGGTCGCAGTGAAGGAAGGTGAGAGCGGGAGGGGTGAGGGAGGACGGAGGGGGTGACCTCGCGAGGGCGGGGTGAGGGGGAGGAGCGGAGGAGGCGGGGGAGGTGGAGGTCGGACCCCGGTGGTCGGGAGGAGGGGAGGGTGTCCAGGAAGCCGCAGCGGGCCGCGTCGTGGGCGGGGGAGGTGCCGTACGAGTCCTGAATGTTGGGGGAGGCGCCCTGCTTCAGGAGCTCGGCCGCGATCGTGTGCAGCCAAACATCATGACCTGGGGGGGAGGAGGAAGAAGATACTTAACACACAAAGCACACATCAATAAACAAAACAAGCACACGACACACACAACAATAATAATACATAGACACACACACACACACACACCTACATAATAATACATACATACACACACACAGACACAAATATATATAATACCACACAACACACACAACGCACACAACATATATATAACACACACACACACACACACACAACACACACAACACACCACAAACACACAACAAACACCACACACACACCACACACACAACACACACACAACTCATACACACACACACACACATACATATATACATACACACCAGTCACATACAACATATATATATATATATATATATTATACCACTATACAGTGGTTGACAAATCACCAAAATCTACTCGCCACCTAGTACAACGTGTGCTGCTTGGGCCAAATTTTACTCGCCGGGGGTTAAATCCACTCGCCCGGGGCGGCAAATGATAGGTTTGTCGAACTGTATATATATATTATACACCACACAAAATATATATATATAACGAACATACAACACAACACACACACACACAATACACTAACATACCACACACACACACACACATACATATATAATAACACACACCCAATATACATACACACAGAACACATACTATATATATATATATATATATACATACACACACACAACTAATACAACACAAGACACACACAATATTATCATACATACACAACAAATACATACACACACATAATATATAATATACACATATACAGTGGTTGGACAAATCACCAAAAAATCTACTCGCCACCTAGTCACCAAAGTGTGCTGCTTGGGCCAATATTTAATCGCCCGGGGGTTAAATCCACTCGCCCGGGGCGAGCAAATGTATAGGTTTGTCGAAACACTGTAATATATATATATACAACACACACACATATATATATATATATATATATAATTATATATATACACACACACACAACACAACACACACCACCACACACACACACACACAACACACCCACACAACACCCACACACACACACACACAACACACCACACACACACACACACACACACACACACACACACACTAGTGTTGTACCTACAGACAACAACCCAAATTTGTGTGGGGTGTGTATACATACATAAATAGTATACATATAATATAAAACATAAATATATTATTATAGCAACTGTAAATATAACTGTGTTGCTCATCTGCATTCTTAGACAGGTCTGCAACCCCTGCCGTCACATATCCAACCAGCATACAGCGCTTCCACTGCAGCAAGGGATTCTGGGAATGACATGCAAATGGACACACACACACACATATATGTGAGATAGATCTATCGATGTGTGTGTGTGAGCGTGTAAATATGTGCGTGTAATGCATATAATTCTATTGTTGTGTATAGACACACACTAATAATATATATATATTATAGATATATAGTATATATATTTAATAGATCCATATATATATATACTAATATATGATATTATATTATAATGATTATACATTATCACAATAACACACGCAACGCACACACACACCACCACGCGGCGAGTGTTGACATTGCACCTGTACAATAGGTCTCATTAACCCTGCTTGCTGGGCGTGTCGGGCTCCCGGGTAATTACACACACGCCCGCAGTTCAGGGAGCGGTTTGACAACAATGGATTTACCCATCAGTTCAAAGCCGGGCAGAATGTGACCCGCCTCGCCCCGCGGAGATCACGCGCCCGCACCGCACTCACCACACCTGATACCCCGGGAACAGGCGACAGGGACCTGTCGGATAGCTGTTTATATACACCACTTGGTCTTGTACCTGTGTCCCTCTGTATATTAGAGTGTCAGCTCTGCGGGGCAGGATTCCCCTCTCCCATGGTCCCTCCTCTCCTGTATTGTATCTGTGCCCCTCTGTATATTGAGTGTAAGCTCTGCGGGCAGGATCCCTTCTCCCAATGGTCCCTCCTCCCGTATTGTATTGTGTCCTCTGTATATTAGAGTGTGTAAGCTCTGCGGGGCAGGATCCCTTCTCCCTTTGGTCCCTCCTCTCCCTGTATTGATGTGTGTCCCCTCTGTATATTAGAGTGTAAGCTGCTGCGGGGCAGGATTCCCTTCTCCCAATGGCTCTCCTCTCCCTGATTGTATCTGTGTCCCTCTGGTAATTAGAGTGTCGCTTTGTGGGGCAGGATTCCTTCTCCCAATGGTTCCCTCTCTCCCTGTATTGTATCTGTGTCCTCTGTATATTAGAGTGTAAGCTCTGGGGGCAGGATTCCCTTTCCAATGGTCCCTCCTCTCCCTGTTTGTACGTGTCCCTCTTATATTAGGTGTAGCTCTGCGGGCAAGGATTTCCTTGTCCCAGGTCCTCCTCTCCCTTATTGTATATGTCCCTCTGTATTGATTTAGTAGGTAAGGCTCTGCGGGCGGATTCCCTTCTCCCATGGTTCCCTCTCCCTGTATTGTGCCTGTGTCCCTTGTTATTAGAGTGTAGCTCTGCGGGGCAGGATGTCCTTTCCCCCATGGTTTCCTGTCCTCCCTGTATTGTATATGTGTCCCTTGGATATTAGAGTGTAAGCTCTGCGGGGCAGGATCCCTTTCTCCAATGGTTACGCCTCTCCCTGTATTGTATCTGTGTCCCTCTGTATATTAGAGTGTAAGCTCTGCGGGACAGGATTCCCTTCTCCACTGGTCCCTTCATCCCTGTATTGTTTTGTTGTCTACCTCTGTATATTAGAGTGTAAGCTCTGCGGGCAGGATTTCCTTCTCCCAATGGTCCCTCCTCTCCCTGTATGTATCCGTGTCCCTCTGTAATTAGAGGTAAGCTCTGCGGGGCAAGGATTTCTATTCTCCCTGGGTCCATCCTCTCCCTGTATTTGTATCGTGGCCCTCGTATATTAGAGTGTAAGCTTGCGGGGAGGATTCCCTTCTCCCAATGGTCCCTCCTCTCCTGTATGTATCTGGGTCCCTCTGTATATTAGAGTGTAAGTCTGCGGGCAGGATTCCCTTCTCCCAATGGTTCCTCCTCTCCTGTATTGATCTGTGTCCCTTGTATATTAGAGTGTAAGCTCTGCGGGCAGGATTTCCTTCTCCCAATGGTCCCCTCTCCCTGTATTGTAGGTGTGTCCCTCTGTTATTAGAGTGTAAATCTGCGGGGCAGGATTCCCTTTCCAATGGCCCCCTCTCTCCCTGTATTGTATGTGTGTCCTCGTATATTAGAGTGTAAGCTCTGCGGGGCAGGATTCCTTCTCCCAATGGTTCCACCTCTCTGTAATGTGCCTGTGTCCCTCTGTATATTAGAGTGTAAGCCTCTGGGGGGCAGGATTCCCTTCTCCCACTGGTCCCTCCTCTCCCTGTATGTATCTGTGCCCTTGTATATAGAGTGTAAGCTCTGCGGGCAGGATTCCCTCTCTCCAATGGTTCCTTCTCTCCCTGTATTGTATCTGTCCTCTGTATATTACAGTGTAAGCTCTGCGGGGCAGGATTCCCTCTCCCAATGGTCCCTCCTCTCCCTGTATTGATATTGTGTCCCTCTGTATATTAGAGTGTAAGCTCTGCGGGGGCAGGATTCCCTTCTCCCAATGGTCCCTCCTCTCCCTGGATTGTATGTGTGTCCCTCTGTATATTAGAGGTGTAAGCTTGGCGGGCAGGATTCCTTCTCCCAATGGTTCCTCCTCTCCCTGTATTGTATCTGTGTCCCTCTGTATATAGAGTGTAAGCTCTGCGGGCAGGATTCCCTTCTCCAATGGTCCTCCTCTCCTGTATGTATCGTGTCTCTTGTTATATTAGGTGTAAGCTCTGCGAGGCAGGATTCCCTTTCCCAATGGTTCCTCACTCCCTTGTATTGTATGTGTGCCCTCTGTATATTAGAGTGGAAGCTCTGCGGGGCAGATTCCCTTCTCCCAATGGTTCCCCCTCTCCCTGTATTGTATCTATGTCCCTCTGTATATTAGAGTGTAAGCTCTGCGGGGCAGGATCCCTTCTCCAATGGTCCCTCCTCTCCTGTATTGTATCTGTTGTCCTCGTGTATATTAGAGGTGTAAGCTCTGCGGGGCAGGATTCTTCTCCAATGGTCCCTCCTATCTCCGTGTATTGGTGTGTGTCCCTTGTTATTAGAGGGTAAGCTTGCGGGGCCAGGCATTACCTTCCCAATGGTTCCTCCTCTCTGTATTGTATCTGTGTCCCTTGTATATTAGAGTGAAGCTCTGCGGGGCAGGATTCCCTTCTCCCAATGGTTCCCCTCCCCTGTATGTATCTGTGTCCCTCTGTATATTAGAGGTAAGCTCTGCGGGGCAGGATTCCCTTCTCCCAAGTGTCCCTCCTCTCCCTGTATGTAATCTGTGTCCCTCTGTAATTAGAGTGGAAGCTCTGCGGGGCAGGATTCCCTTCTCCCAATGGTCCCTCTCTCCTGTATTGTGTGTGTGTCCCTCTGTATATTAGAGTGTAAGCTCTGCGGGGCGGATTCCCTTCTCCCAATGGTCCTCCTCTCCCTGTATTGTAGCGTGTCCTCTGTAATTAGAGTGTAAGTCTGGGGGCAGATTCCTTTCCCAATGGTTCCTCCTTCCCTGTATGTTTGATCCTCGTATATTAGGTGGTAAGTCTGCGGGCAGGAATTCCCTTCTCCCAATGGTTCCTCCTCTCCCTGTATTGTATCTGTGGCTTGTATATTAGAGTGTAAGCTCTGCGGGGCAGGATTCCCTTCTCCAATGGTCCTCCTCTCCTGTATTGTATGTGTGTCCCTCTGTATATTAGAGTGTAAGCTCTGCGGGGCAGGATTCCTTCTCCCAATGGTTCCTCTCCCTGTATTGTGCCTGTGTCTCTCTGTATATTAGAGTGTCAGCTCTGCGGGGCAGGATTCCTTTCCCCAATGGTTCCTCCTCTCCCTGTATTGTATCGGTGTCCCGTATATTAGAGTGTAAGCTGCGGGGCAGGATTCCCTTCTCCACAATGGTCCCTCCTCTCCCTGTATTGTATCTGTGCCCCTCTGTATATTAAGTTGTAAGCTCTGCGGGGCAGGATTCCTTCTCCAATGGTCCCTCCTCTCCCTGTATGTATCTGTGTCCCTTGATATTAGAGTGTCAGCTCTGCGGGGCAGGATTCCCTTCTCCCATGGCTCCTCCATCTCCTGTATTGGGCCTGTGTCACCTCTGTATATTAGAGTGTAAGCTATGCGGGGCAGGATTCCCTTTCCCAGCTGGTCCCTCCTCTCCCTGTATTGTACCGTGTCCGTCTGTATATTAGAGTGTAAGCTCTGCTGTGGGCAGGATTCCCTTTCCCATTGGTTCTCCTCTCCCTGTATTGTATCTGTGTCCCTTGTATATTAGAGTAAGCTCTGAGGGCAGGATTCCCTTCTCCAAATGGTCCCTCACTCTCCCTGTATTGATATCTGTGTCCCTCTGTATATAGAGTGTCAGCTTGCGGGGGCAGGATTCCTTATCCCAATGGCTCCTCACTCTCCCTGTATTGTATCGTGTCCTCTGTATATTAGAGGTGTAAGCTCTGCGGGGGCAGGATTCCTTCTCCCAATGGCTCACTCTCCATGTATTGTGCTGTGTCCCTCTGTATATTAGATGTGTAAGCTCTGCGGGGGCAGGATACCCTTCTACCAATGGTTCCTCCTCTCCCTGTATTGTATCTGTTGTCCCTCTGTATATTAGAGTGTAAAGCTCTGGGGGCAGGATTCCCTTCTCCCAATGGTTCCTATCTCCCTGTATTTATCTGGTGTCCCTCTGTATATTAGAGGTAAGCTCTGCGGGGCAGAGGAGTTCCCTTCTCCCAATGGTTCCTCCTCTCCCTGTTGTATCTGTCCTCCTGTATTTGAATTTAAGCTCTGCGGGGCAGGATTCCCTTCTCCAATGGTTCCTCCATCTCCTGTTTGTATCTGTGTCCCTCTGTATATTAGAGTGTAACTGCGGGGCAGGATTCCCCTTCCCAATGGTTCCTCCTCTCCTTGTATGTGTACTGGTGTCCCTCTGTATATTAGAGTGTAAGCTCTCGCGGTGGCAGGATCTCATTCTCCCAATGGCCACCTCTCCCGTATTGTATCTGTGTCCCTCTGTATATTAGAGTTAAGCTCTGCGGGGCAGGATTCCCTTCTCCCAATGGTCCCTCCTCTCCTGTATTGATCTGTGTCCCTCTGTATATAGAGTGTAAGCTCTGCGGGGCAGGATTCCTTCTCCCAATGGTTCCCCCCTCTCCCTGTATGTATTGTGTCCCTCGTGTAATTAGAGGTAAGCTATGCGGGGCAGGATTCCTTCTACCAAATGGTCCTCCTCTCCTGTATTGTCATGTTATCCACTCTGTATATTAGAGTGTAAGCTTGCGGGCAGGATCCCTTCTCCCAATGGTCACCTCCTTCCCTGTACTTGTATCGTGTCCCTCGTATATTAGAGTGTAAGCTCTGCGGGCAGGATTCCTTTCCCCAATGGGCCACTCCTATCCCTGTATGTATCTGTGTCCTCTGTAGATGAGAGTGGAAGCTTGCGGGGCAGGATTCCTTATTCCAATGGTTACTCCTCTCCTTGTATTGTATCTGTGTCCTCTGTATTAGAGTGTAGCTCTGCGGGGCAGGATCCCTTCTCCACATGGTTCTCCCGCTCTCCCTGTATTGTGTGTGTCCCTCTGTATATTAGAGTGTAAGCTCTGCGGGGAAGGATTCCCTTCTCCCAATGGTTCCTCTCTCCTGTATTGTATTGTCTGCCCCTCGTATATTAGACTGTAAGATCATGCGGGGCAGGATTCCCTTCTCCACAATGGTGCCCTCCTCTCCCGTATTGTATCTAGTCCCTCTGTATAGTAGAGTGTAAGCTCTGCGGGGCAGGAACTTCTCCCAATGGTTCCTTCTCTCCTGTATGTGTTCTATGTCCCTCTGTATATTAGAGTGTAAGCGCGGGGCCAGGACTTCCCTTCTCCCAATGGTTCCTCTATCCCTTGTATTGTATCTGGCCCTCTGTATATTAGAGTGTAAGCTCTGCGGGGCAAGGATTCCCTTTCCCAATGGTCCCTCCTCTCCCTGTATGGATGCTGTGTCCCTCTGTATATTAGATGGTAAGCTCGCGGGGCGCAGGATTCCCTTCTCCAATGGTTCCTCCTCTCCTGTATTGTAGTCTGTGTCCCTCTGTATATTAGAGTGTAAGCTCTGCGGGGCAGGATTCTCCCTCCCTGTATTGTGTCTGTGTCCTCTGTATATATTAGAGTGTAAGCTTGCGGGGCAGGATCCCTTCCCAATGGTTCCCCTCTCCGTATGTATCTGTGTCCCTCTGTATATTAGAGTGTGTAAGATTGCGGGGCAGGATCCACTTCGTCCCAATGGTTTCCACCTCTCCCTGTATTGTGTCGTGTGTCCCTCTGATATTAGAGTGTAAGCTTGGGGCAGAATTCCCTCCTCCCAATGGTCCCTCCTCTCCCTGTATTGTATCTGTGTCCCTCTGTATATTAGAGTGTAAGCTCTGCGGGGCAGTATTGCCGTTGCTCTGTATCCCGTCTCTCTCTGTATTAGAGTGTCAGCTCTGGGGGGAGGCAGTTTCCCTTGCTCTTGTTCCAGTCTTCTCTGTATTAGAGTGTCAGCTCTGCGGGGCAGGATTCCCTTTGCTCTGTTTCCCGTCTATCTCTGTATTAGAGTGTAAGCTCTGCGGGGCAGGATTGCCGTTGCTCTGTATCCCGTCTCTCTCTGTATTAGAGTGTCAGCTCTCTGTCACACCTGCAGGGCGGTCTTTCCGAAGCGGTTGAGACAGTCGGGGTGGATCAGTTCCTGGTAGAGAAGTCTCTTCACCTCCGAGACGTCCCCCTGCGCCGCTGCCCGCGTGAGGCGGTCGCCAGCGCTGGTCTCCTGGAGCAACATGGGGAGCGAGGTAGAAGGGGGGGGGGTGCGGCTGAGAGGGGAGAAGGGAGGGAAGGGAGGAAGGCGGGGGAGGGAAGGGAGAGAAGGCGGGGGAGGAAGGGAGAGAAGGAGGGGAGGGAAGGGAAGAGAGGCAGGGGAGAAGGACGGGGGGAGGGAAGGGAGGAGAAGGCGGGGGAGGGAAGGGAGAGAAGGCGGGGGAGGGAAGGGGGAGAAGGCGGGGGAGGGAAGGGAGGAGAAGGCGGGGGAGGGAAGGGAGAGAAGGCGGGGGAGGGAAGGGCGGAGAAGGCGGGGAGGGAGGAGAGGGAGAGAGAGGTGGGGGGGATGGGAAAGAGAATAAGGAGGGGGGGGGAGAGAGAGAGAGATGCTTAATTTGCTATATAGTCAGGTCAAGCTACATAGATTTTGGCAAAATAGGACACACGCGGGGTAGTATAATAATAGGGTGGGATACCCGCGGGGTAGTATAATAATAGGGTGGGATACACGCGGGGTAGTATAATAATAGGGTGGGATACACGCGGGGGCAGTATAATAATAGGGTGGGATACAGGCGGGGGTAATATAATAATAGGGTGGGATACACGCGGGGCAGTATAATAATAGGGTGGGATACACGCGGGGTAGTATAATAATAGGGTGGGATACACGCGGGGTAGTATAATAATAGGGTGGGATACACGCGGGGCGGAGGTAGTATAAAATAGGGGTGGATACACGACGGGGCAGTATAATAAAGGGTGGGATACGCGGGTAGGGGGGTAAAAATATAGGGTGGGTGATACACGCGGGGCAGTATATAGAATAGGGGGTGGATACACGCGGGGGGTAGTATAATAAGGGTGGGATACACGCGGGGTGTAATATTAATAGGGTGGGAACACCGGGGGTAGGTGACGTATAATAATAGGGTGGAGTACACGCGGGTGGTAGTATAATAATAGGGTGGGAACACGCACGGGCGGAGTTAAAAAGGGTCGGACACACGCGTGGCAGGAGTAAATAGGGTGGGAGTACCCGGGGGCAGTTAATAATAGGGTGGGAACAACACGGGGGCAGTATAATAATAGGGTGGGAACACGCGGGTAGTATAATAATAGGGTGGGATACACGGCGGTTAGGTATATGTGGTGATGGTTGGGGTATATATATAGGGTGGGATACCCGCGGGGCAGTATAATAATAGGGTGGGATACACGCGGGGTAGTATAATATAGGGTGGGAAACAACGGGCGGGGTTCGGGGTTACTATATAATAATAGGGGGGATACACGCGCGTGGGGGCAGTATAATAATAGGGTGGGATACAGCGGGGGTAATTGGTTAATAATAATAGGGTGGGATACACGCGGGGGCAGTATAATAATAGGGGGGGATACACGCGGGGAGTCATAGGGTGAACAGCGGGATAGTATAATATAGGGGGGATACACGCGGGGTAGTATAATAATAGGGTGAGGGATACAAGGGGTAGTATAATAATAGGGTGGGATAACGCGGGGTGTTGGTAAGATTAGTATACTAATAGGGTGGATACACGCGGGGGCAGTATAATGAATAGGTGGGGATACAGCGGGCTGGTAGTATAATAATAGGGTGGGATACCGCGGGGTAGTATAATAATAGGGTGGGATATATCCGCGGGGCTTAAGGTGGTAGTATAAACTAGGGGGATACGCGGGGTGTATAATATGGTGGATACCACGCGGGGTGATATATAATAGGGTGGGATACACGGGGGGGTAGTATAATAATAGGGTGGGATACCGCGGCAGTATAATAATGGGGGGTACACGGGGGGTATTAATAATAGGTGGGATACAGCGCGGGTAGTATTAATAATAGGGTGGGATACACGCGGGCCGGTTTAATAGGGTGGATACACGCGGGGGAGTTAATAATAGGGTGGGAATCACGCGGGGCAGTATAATCATAGGTGGGATACACGCGGTGGTTGTACACTGTGGTTACCATTGGCCGTTCACAAATGATATAGATGGCTGGGTCTGACAGCCCCGCAGGTCTGTACTCGTTCATCCCCCTGTCGGAGCAAGCGTGTGTCTAGCCCGCAGTCATCTTACATAGCAGTGGGTGGGCGCTTTATTAGGGCAGTTATCACTTGGGCTCAGCGGGGCAGTGTGTGTGTGTGTGTGTGTGTGTGTGTGTGTGTGTGTGTGTGTTATTTAAAAGCAGACAGTACTTATAATTTATAAACTTTGCACACACACACATACATATACATATACATATATATACACACACACATATATATACACACACACACATATATACACACACACACACACACACACACACACACAGGATTACCCATCATTGTATTTAGGGTGTGTATACATACACACACACACACTTATTTGGATTTAAATGCATGAAAAGATGCATATTAATTACTGAATGGATAAAATGAACCTGTAATAAGCATTTTAATGGTTATAATTATAGATAATGAACACACACACACACACACACACACACACACACACACACACACACAGTGGTCGACAAATCACCAAAAAAAATCTACTCGCCACCTAGTACCACACGTGTGCTGCTTGGGCCAATAGGAGCTCGCCACGATGTTAAATCCACTCGCCCGGGGCGAGCAAATGTATAGGTTTATCGAACACTGTAATATATATATATATATATATATACACAAACACACACATTACCGTTATTTATCTATCTTTCTCTGAGTCCTTCCATGGCAGTACACACGATGGGGGTTAGGACCCTCCTTCCTGCATGTTAGGACCGCCTTTGCCAAAGCATTAAAAAAAAAAACGCTTCTCCCACCCGAGATCTCCAGTCATACGTTTGCAGATTGGCCAAAGTTTCCCCTCAAACTCTACCACACCATAGAGTACAAATACCCTCTTCCAAAAAGAACTCATCGGGATGGGAAAAGGTCTGTGTGCTATCATGGAAGGACACAGAGAAAGATAAATAATGGGAAGAAATATATACCTTTCTCTACCGTACCCCATGACCGTTCACACGATGGGGGATGTACCAAAGCAGTTCCAATTAAGGGTGGGAAGAGTCTGGAATGATGGCTGGCAAAACCTTTCTTCCAAACCTCGCCTCCTCAATGGCCGACACATCTAACTTCTAATGCCTAATGAACGTATTCTGAGAAGACCATGTAGCTCCTTACATGTGTCTTCTGATGAGACCAGGGCCTTATTGGTCCATGATGTAGCGATGGACCCTAGTAGAATGGGCCTTAATTATTAATGGACATTCACTAATGGACAATAAATTCATAAGCTTCCTGGATACATAGCTAGATCCATCAAGCGATGGAAGATATAGAGGCAGGACAGCCTCTTCTGGTACCGGAGAATAGTACAAAACAACTGGTCTGAACTCCTATAGATCAGAGATGTAACAACGTAATGAGAAGGTTCTAACCACATCTAAGCAATGGAAATGTTCCTCTTTTGTACCCCTGGGATTTGGGCAGAATGAGGGAACAATAATATCCTGGTTCATATGGAAGGTCGAGACAACCTTAGGATGGAACCCAGGTTCAGGTCTCATAACTATTGTATCTTGGTGAGCCATGAAATAAGTTGCTTTACAAGATAAGACCTGCAATTCCCCAATTCGTCTGGCTGAAGTAATAGCTGTAAGGAGTACTGCTTTAAGGGTAAGCCATGTATCCGACAGCTGAAGTAATGGTTTAGAGAGGAGCGGACAATTGAGCTTTAGGAAGCAGAAACAAGGAGTACTAATTATCTGCCAGAAAGGGAAATCATACTTTACTCCGTATATGCTCCACCCATGAGCATACTAAACAGGTGATCCACCGGGAAGCGTTTTGGTTCCAAAAAAAGTAACTTCTGGTTTGGCAACCTCATTTCCGGTTTAAAATGGAAGTGACTCTGCCGGTAGCAAGAGGGTAATAATGCATACATTTAAGACAAATGTGAAAGAGGCCTGTCAAAAATACAGAGTCATCTCACGGTGTGATCCCCTGGAGCGTTTGGTGGGACGCGGTGCTGCCTTGAGCTTGGGGAGTGGCTAAATCGAGCAATGCCACTCAAGCGTCCTTGGATCCAGAAACAGAAATCCGGAAAGGAACAGGGACCACGAGCATCACTGCAGTAGAACAGCCACCATTGCACTGACGCATTTCGCAGGTGAACCACTTTCTCAGTTGATTGATTGGCCGAACAACAGAGGGGGCGACAGACTAAAAAAAAAAAAAACCTGTCTAAACTAGACACTTATATTTTTTAGGATGAACACCATGTTACCCAATAGTCTCAATGGCACTTTAGACCTGGAGCCGTTTACCCAAGATTGATTTTATCTTAAGTTATATATATATATATATATATATATATATATCATTTATTTTTTTCTTCATTATACAGGATTTGTTCTCTAGTGTTCCCCTGTTCCCATAGCTTTAGATATATTCATACAGATTTGTTTTAATTATCTTTCATGTTTACATCTATAGTATTGTATTCTGTATGTGTATAAAAAAAAAATCCATCTATTTTACATTTCTTTTCAATGTGTATAAATATATAGCAAATAAAAATATCACTTGTGAGCACATTCAGATGTCTTAGACAGGTCTGCAACCCTGCCTTTCACCATTATCACCTACAGTACAGTGCTTCCACTGAAGCAAGGGATTCTGGGAAATGACATGCAAATGATCACAGTGTCACATTTTGCCTGAAATCCATTTCTACATGAAACCCTTAAAAGTTCATGCTCGCTGGTAACAGCTTTTAAGCACAGTATGGGAATCAGATGCAAAGCCAGAGAAACCACTCACGGGCATGTCTCAACATGTATTTGAATTATATGAAAGGGTCATTTTTGTTCATTACACGGTCGATCACAGACACTATTTAAGGGAGCTGTCCACCTCCTTTCAGCATTCATCTCCGAGCAAAACGCATCGGGTGCGAATGTGGCCGTTCTACTGCAATTTTACACGGGGTCCCTTTCCTTCCCCGCCTTCCTGTACCCCGATCCATGGACGTTTTGAATCTCGATTGTTCGACAGCCGCTCATCGATCACGCGCCGACAGCACCGAGTCCTACCAGACGCTCAAAAAAAAACTCACCGCGGGGAACGCGAAATGCAGATGTAGCCAACGTTATAACCCCCCTTTGATGCAATGTACAATATTTACCGCAAGCAGATGTTTTGTTGCGTTATCTCCTTAACGTATATAATATTTACTGCGTTGTTTCTCGTGTCGCTTTGCGTCGGCGGAAACATGTTTTTTTTTATTTTTAAATTAACCTCTTATTTTACGCGAGTGCATTATTAACCACATGCCTGTGAATTATACTACATACTGCATCTCACCATTGGCATGTACTGCATTTTTTTTTTCATGGAATATATATATATATCTATATATATATATTTATTTTTTTTAGTGAACATTTCATATATTGTACCATACATTTTTTTTCCGTCTCATATTTTTTTTCTCTCCACCTTACAATGTTGTACCCATTGGTGCATCATTGGGACTTTCTAAATATTTGCAGATATTTGTCTGACGTAAATTACACCCAAAGATTATATTGTAATCTTTCATGTATTTTGTATTTCGAGTGTAATAAATCCTTTTGTCACACTTTATGGTGATAAAATATATATCTAATATATCATAATATATATGTATATTTGATAAAATATAGGATTTTTTTAAGGGTGCAGATAACCTGGGTGATTTACGGGCAGGGTGTGTCTGACAGAGAAAGAGACACACAATGCTTTTATTTTCTCTATGAGCAGTGACAGGTGCATCCTCCTGTCAGATGCTGCTGCTGCTCCCCTTTGAGGTAACTGACCGAATGATGGCGTCGTGTTGCCCCCCCTCTCACCTCTTTATATACTGGTCCGGATTCCCGCCCAACGGCGCGTGAGGAGACCAGGTGTTTGTCCACGTGACCCGCGCGCAGGTAAGGGCGAAGTGGTCGTAGTAGTAGCCGCGAGAAGCAACGGCCGCTGACTTGTCCTCGCGACCAAAGCCGGCTCTTTCTCTCTCTCGCTCTGTGTGTGAGTCTGTCGTCACCGCCCCACGTGGGCGGCTCTTTACTTTTTTTTTTTTTTTTTTTTTTAATCTGTGTGTGTTTTTTTAAACAGAGACTGTGTATCGCCACACCCTTCCCCGCGCAGCTATTGGTCGGGATGCCGTCTCCCTGGGCTGGCCAATAGGAAGGCGTCTTCCGAGTGGGCTCGCCCGTTTTTGGGGCTTGGCCGTTGCTAGGGGAAAGTCTGCAGTCTTACTGCCGGGTAGGGACAGCGGAGGGAAGCCGCTGATTGGATGAGGGGAAGCCAATAGGGGGAACGAGGGGGCGGGGGCTTGTGAGGTTTCAAAAGGGGGCAGGGGGCGGGAAAATGTCTCAGTGTCTCTCTGAGGTGAAGGGGTCAACAAGGTGTCAGAGGACTGTTCACCTCTGATTCACCTCAGACACCATAGTATCTTTGTTTATATTTAAATGTACACACCATTTAAGCTCAGGCTCAAGTCCATTGTCATCTCCATATTCTTCCAATGCATTAATATTTGTCCATTCCTAACCAGTATAAGTAATTTAAAGCTAAATACTTTATATTTAAATCTACGTCATTTCGATTTAAATCTGTATACTTGATACCAGTTACATGTTTTTATTTTTTATTAATGGATTAACTTATTTGTAAATCTTAATTATTGATCATTTTATATTCACGCATTTAATAATAAAAATTAAAAAAAAATGCATTACTTTTCATTTGAATTCAGTCGATGCCAAATAAAACCTCCAATTTATTATTCATTTCAATAGACGATTTGTCATTTTCTTCCGGTTCATTTGCAATTTGTGTTTTTTTTTTTCCATTCAAATCCACGTGACATTTCTTCCTAATTGTTTCCATAAAAGTACATTTAATTTGTGTTATATTCCAGTACATTTAAAATGCATTGTATACCCATTTCAAATACACAAAATTCAAGAGGATATTGATCATTACATTTTTGACAAGTTGTACAGTATTAGTTGAACATACTGGACACCTAACAAGCTCCTATTGAACCCCAAAAATAACCACAACATATATATAAGCATATGAGTGTCACAGAAGAGTGCTACTGAGCATGGCAATATATATTTAAAACCAGAGACAGAACATAAAACACAGACAGAGCTCAGTTTTAGCACATCCAATGAAACTCATACGGAAACTCATACGGTACAGTGCCTAAATATATATGTATAAATATCTATTAAGTAAAATGGTCTTTTAGTTTAACATTTTTGGCCAAAATTGTTGTAAGCCCCTGAGCCAACTGCACGGCAGACCACAATTCAGGGGTCCCTAACGCTAATATAAATTCTTAATAACCTGTGTAATAACAGGAAGAATGATTATAGTAAATCTGTCCATTTTACTTAATAGATATTTATACATATATATTTAGGCACTGTACCGTGTATGAGTTTCACTGGATGTGCTAAAACTGAGCTCTGTCTGTGTTTTATGTTCTGTCTCTGGTTTTAAATACAGTATTAGTTAAGCCACAAATGCATTTTCAACTCTACTTAAATTCACCACAGAATTTTATTCCCATTTAGGCATAAAGCATTATTGCTTGCAAAACTTCTGTTTTACAATTCAATGTTAGTGTTCAGTTTTTGTACAGGTATATTAACCTAGTCATTTTGCAACTAAATTCAACTGTTCAGATAACACATAAGGGCTGTTCTATAGTGTGTGCGGGCGCGCGTGCCTGTGCGAATGTGCGTGCACGTGCCGCACGCTTTTTGTGTGTATGCTGTGAGCGAGTGAGGTATTGTATGTATGTGTATTTGTGTGTGTTAAATAAGTTTTGAAATAAATTGTTTATTAACATTGTACATACATACATACAGTACATACATAAATACATACACACATGTACATAAATTTCAGCGGTGGTAGCGGCGCAAATTCTTTATTTTCTTCATCCTCCCCCATCGGCCTGTTCCACGCTCACTGCCGTGCGCGCGGCACCATTATAGAAAGGCTGACTAACCTCAGCCAACTAAAACTGCCGCGCGCGCGCACGGCGTAGCAAGCGCGCACACTATAGAACAGCCCTAAGAGGGTGTGTGCATGTGAATGGATATTCCAGGCAAAAGGTGACACATTGTGTGCTCATTTGCATGTCATTTCCCAGTATCCCTTGCTGCAGTGGGAGCACTGTATGCTGGGGATAATGGTTGAATGGCAGGGGGTTGCAGACCTGTCTAAGACATGTGAATGTGCTCACAAGTGATATTCTTTATTGGCTATATGCTAACGGTGGAGTTTTTTTGTTGCTTTTTTCACCCACCATAACTTAAAATGTGACACACACACACACCTCAACCCCATTATAACGCAATCCGTTACAACGCAAATTCGCTTGTAACGCGATACAAGCGTGGCTCCCAATTTTTGTATTTATAAATACTTTACACGATTATTAGTATCTTAAATACATTATTGTACAATGCATACAATTGTACGTTATTTCTAACGCGATCCGCTTATAACGTAATGTGATTCTTTGGACCCCAAGCACAGCGTTATAAGGGGGTTGAGAGATATATACATATAAATACATACACACATTCTTGCTACCATTTCTATGGACATTTAGTTTTTAATTTTTTGCTAGAAAAAAAAAATCAAGATTAAACAAAAACAGAGGTGTGTGTGTGTGTGTGTGTTTTTGCCAGATGGCTTCATCAAAAATACTAGACACTATGGTGAAAGGTGTGACGTGCTCGAGACACCCCTCCCCCCCTCTATCATTTGCTCCATGCCGTTTCCTCCTCTCCATGGCTCCACCCCCTAGGCTCCTGACACCTCCTCCTGTTTGGCTGCATTACCCAGCAGCAGCCACTCAGGATGGAGGAAGCCGACTAGTGCCCTTACAACAGCCCTGCTCGGGGAAAGCCCGCACCGCAACTACCCCCTCTCCCCCCAAGCCGGTCAGGTCACTATGCCCAGAGAGGTAATACCGGTATACACATACACGCCCAGAGAGGTAATACCGGTATACACGTACACGCCCAGAGAGGTAATACCGGTATACTACACGCCCAGAGACGGTAAGGTAATACCGGTATACACGTACACGCCCAGAGAGGTAATACGGTATACACGTACACGCCCAGAGAGGGTAACACCGGTATACACACACACGCCCAGAGAGGTTAATACCGGTACAACGTACACGCCCGAGAGGTAAACCGGGATACACGTACACGCCAAGAGAGGTGTAATACACGGTATACACATACAGTACACACCCAGAGAGAGGTAATACCGGTATACACACAGCCCAGAGAGGTAATACGGTATACACATACACGCCCAGAGAGGTAATACCGGTATACACATACACGCCCAGAGAGGTAATACCGGTATACACATACACGCCCAGAGAGGTAATACGGTATACAAGTACACGCCCAGAGAGGTAAACCGGTATACACATACACGCCAGAGAGGTAATACGGTATACACGTACACGCCCAGAGAGTATCTCCGGTTCCCTCGACCCCGGTAATACCGGTATACACGTACACGCCCAGAGAGGGTAATACCGGTTACACTATACACGCCCAGAGAGGTAATACCGGTATACACGCACACGCCCAGAGAGGTAATAACGGTATACACTTACACCCCAGAGAGGTAATACCGGTAACACATACACGCCCAGGAGGTAATACCGGTATACACATACACGCCCAGAGAGGTAATACCGGTATACAATACACGCCAAGAGAGGTAATACCGGTATACACATACACGCCCAGAGAGGTAATACCGGTATACAACTACACGCCCAGAGAGGTAATACCGTAACACATACACGCTCAGAGAGGTAATAATACCGGTATACACATACACGCCCAGAGAGGTAATACCGGTATACACACACACGCCCAGAGAGGTAATACCGGTATACACACACACGCCCAGAGAGGTAACACCGGTATACACATACACGCCCAGAGAGGTAATACCAGTATACACATACACGCCCAGAGAGGTAATACCGGTATACATGTACACGCCCAACGAGGTAATACCGGTATACACATACACGCCCAGAGAGGTAATACCAGCATACACATACACGTCCAGTATTACCTCTCATTTGTTGTGTGTGACACACACACACACACACACACACACACACACAAATAAAAACATTTGAAAATGGATGGGGAAAGAAAACAATAAGTTTATTCTCAGTTAATCTCTTCCAAACCATAGCCAATATCCATCTATAAAAATAAAAAACATAGAGAATTATATTGTTTCAGCTGTGAAAAGGAGGAAAGATGTTGGTTTATTAACTTTCTAATATTATAGATTTGTTGATAAAGGTAATATGAAACAATATATTATAATCTCTATAATATTTATTAAAATACCACTATTTTCATAAAGAGGTTTTTTTTTATTGTTTTATTCTAAAATGTTTAATAATACATTTCAAGGGTACCTGTTCAGCAAGCCAGCTGTGGGGTGGCACCCTGAATCATATCTCATATTAATACAGTGCTTTTCTATCACAATTACAGTATACACGGTGCAGCCACCCCCAGGGTGGAATTCTACGTCATATATTGTATTTTGCAGTTAGAATTAGTCTTCGTGCTGCCACCTCTAGGCTGGAACCGTCATAAAATATATTTCAGCCACCAAATCTGAAGGAGGACCTAGAAAAATATTATTATAATACAATGACACTAGAGGAGTGCAAACACAGGGATATAAAGGCATTTGCCCTAAATCCCATTATATGATGGTGGGTGACAACTACCGCATAGCATTCTGGGAAGCTCCTGCTCTAATTGACAGCTATACCACCCACGCCAAGGCGCGGTTTGTGGCCTAAGTTCGCAGTCTCCACACGAGCTCAGGAACCCGCTATACTGCCTGCGAGACGCCATTACAGATTGGTTTGGGCGAAACCCTCAAATAGCCCATGAACCAGCAATCACTGATATATATATTTATTTATTTTCTTCCGAAAACAGGATGCCTGATACCTCTGTCATGCTGTAGCAATATAATTCTCATTATTTCTCCTTTTTTATTCTTTATTAGAACATTCATAGGGAATTTTTATTTCAGTTTCTTCTTTTTCTTTTTACAAACGGAAATTTAAGATTATATAGGAAAGGAGTATATCACACGGAGGAAAAAAAACATTCTATCCACTGGAAGACCCACTTTTTGAGGATATGGGGTAGGAGTTTCGTGTTGTAGGTTTTGGGGTCCTTCAATTTGTTCGTAGTTGATAATCTGTGGAGAAAAAGGATCAGATATTGTCAGTCTTTATCCCTTTAAAAAAATCCCCTATAAAAATACTTTTTCCCCTTTAAGGGGGAGTATGAGGAGCGCAGGTTAAGAAGTGCGCAGGGAAAGGTGGAAGGGATAACTTCCATGTTCCCATAGCTCCCTCCTGTCTGCGTCACTGTGTCACCCTGCGGGGGGTTGGACAGACTCCATGTCCCATAGCTCCCTCCTGTCTGTGTCACCCTGCGGGGGGGAGGGACAGACTCCATGTCCCATAGCTCCCTCCTGTCTGTGTCACTGTGTCACCCTGCGGTGGGAGGGACAGACTCCATGTCCCATAACTCCCTCCTGTCTGTGTCACTGTGACACTTGTCCCACTCGCATTGAACTTACCTCCACTCTGAGTGATATATCTCACCCACGGCAGTGCCTGATACCCGCTTTTCTCAATAATTTTCATGTACCGAACCTTTAAAAAGAATAAAATAAGATAAAAAAATCATTTCTACACACATGTATCGAACACATTATCTTATAAAGACCCATTAAACACGTCCCTGTCATTAGGTCACTTTGGTCCTACTTGGGTGTAACAGGGACTGGTCCCTGTTTAAATAAAGCAGGCTCAGAGCTCTGAGAATCCAGCAGAGAGAGAGTTGATTGCAGCCACTCAATTAACTAGTCTCCACCTGGACTAATGAGAGCTCTGTAAAAAGCCTAACGTGAGACACAGGAGAGATTTTTCCTTAGCTCACATTTGGGCTGACAGAAGGAGAGCAGAGAAGCCTGCACACAGACACTGTGTTGAGCACAAAGGCTGTGCTGAGATCAAGACACCCAGAAACCTATATTTCTTGGACACAGGGGACCCAGGAACCTCCCAGAGACTGACATGGAGGGCCACCTGCTTAAGGTACCTCCTGAGACTTTGGGGTGATAGGCTGGTAGGGATAGGGGTTTGTTATTTTGTTGTTTTTGTATGTTTTTGCCTGGATAAAGGAACAGCCTCAATAAAGCCAAGATCTCATTTCACCCGAATCGGTCTCCATTATATGTACCTCTGCTCACATCTCTTACATTGGGACTGACCCTTTAACCCATTAAACACGTCCCTGTCATTTGGTCACTTTGCCCGTACGTGGGATTGACCCTTTAACCCATTACACGTCCCCATCATTAGGTCACTTTGCTCCCACATGGGACTGACCCTTTAACCCATTACACACGCCCCTGTCATTAGGTCACTTTGCGTCTACGTGAGGCTGACCCTTTAACGCATAACAACACATCACTGTCTCACCTGAATCCCAGAAACGGTGAAATAGGGGATCTCGAACTTGACGGAAATGGGGGGTTTCCCTTCCAGCTCCTCGGTCTCCACGCTGGGTAGGCCAAAGTGGGCACGCATCAGATATTCCTTTCCACCCTAACGGAAACCCAACAACAACAAAAAACCCAGAAAGAGAGGCGTTACACCTCCCCTTATAATGCACACACTAGATTTTACATCCTGTAGAATATGAAGTTGGGTTAAACTATGCACAGAAGAGTGTGTTGGGTGTTGTGTGTGTAAAGAAATCGGGATTTGAACCGTAGTAACCCGTGCTCTCACCGGGAAGGATTTGATGGTCCAGATCACCACATTTTTCTCCGGCACGTATTTCGCGCTCCCCACGCTGGTTTTAAACTTGGGGGAATCGGCATCGCTGGGAACAGGGACGGAAATCTCCACGTTGTTTGCCACAGACTGTTTCTTAAACTGTCCCTTTGCCTAAAGGGAGGGAGAGAGTCACGTGCGTCATCTTGGTATCTCTAACACACAAAATGTTTTACCCCTGTGTCCCATAGCTCCCACCTGTCTGTGTCACTGTGTCACCCTGCGGGGGGAGGGTCAGACTTCATGTCCCATAGCTCCCTCCTGTCTGTATCACCCTGCGGGGGGAGGGACAGACTCCATGTCCCATAGCTCCCTCCTGTCTGTGTCACCCTGCGGGGGGAGGGACAGACTCCATGTCCCATAGCTCCCTCCTGTCTGTGTCACCCTGCGGGGGGAGGGACAGACTCCATGTCCCATAGCTCTCTCCTGTCTGTGTCACTGTGTCACCCTGCGGGGGGAGGGACAGACTCGATGTCACATAGCTCCCTCCTGTCTGTGTCACTGTGTCACCCTGCGGGGGGAGGGACAGACTCCATGTCCCATAGCTCCCTCCTGTCTGTGTCACTGTGTCACCCTGCGGGGGGGAGGGACAGACTCCGTGTCCCATAGCTCCCTCCTGTCTGTGTCACTGTGTCACCCTGCGGGGGGAGGGACAGACTCCATGTCCCATAGCTCCCTCCTGTCTGTGTCACTGTGTCACCCTGCGGGGGGAGGGACAGACTCAATGTCCCATAGCTCCCTCCTGTCTGTGTCACCCTGCGGTGAGAGGGACAGACTCCGTGTCCCATACTGTAGCTCCCTACAAATATATATTGTTTTTACCTTCACCATAATCTCCAGTCTGCTATGAGTGAATTTCTCAATCACAGATTCAATCCAGATTAAAGGTTTCACCTTTGAGGAAAAAAACAGCATCATATATAAAATAAATCACACATAGAGTAAGCGATTTTATTACCGAATAGTTATTTGTTCCTATGATAGACTGATGCTTCAAGGCAGCAATCCCAGCTACTGTTTTTATTTTCCCCGAAACGTGGGGTCCCCCAGAGCTAACCACTAGTTCCCGAGATATTTCCATTTTTTTGTGCTAAATACAAATATGGTACCCTACTACAAGATGGCCTCCAGAGTCGCCAATAGAAAGCTGCAATGTCAGCTTTTGTCTGTCGGTCATCGTAGCGTTCCGTCACCCCGGAGGCCATATTGTTTCCCCGGCGAACTGCTACTCCACCCTGGACACGCTGATCCAGAACCAGAGTGGTCCCCAGACTCCAGCCTACCCCCCCCCCCCCGCCTCCCCTCTCTGATGAGCTCCAGTAAGATTACAATTTGTAGCCGGGATTGGTGCTTTAACCCTTTGGTTCTGGCATGGGTGACGGAAAGAGATCATGTGATCGCCTGTGCCAGAAAGGCCGTGGAAATTTGGTGCTGCCTCCCCTACAGCACTCAGTGCCGGAGACATGTGAATGTGCTCATAAGTAATATTTTTATTTGAGATATATATAAAAAAAATATATAGATATATATATTATTACACAATACAAATATATACATTTTTCATTTTATCCGTGATTACCAAATTCTAGCAAATCAGCTGCTCCTGCTTATCTGTCGGACTAATGACAACTTTATAATTGCTTTGCAAACGAAGGGCGGAGTGATACGAACACTATCCCCTTTGTCTTTGAGGTCTGACAAAAACAGTCTGATCAACAAAAGACATAAGATAAGAGCGGCAAAAACTGCAATCATTTACCAACGCGTTATTATTGTAATAAATACTAAAAAAAAAAAAAATATACTTTTTTAAATTTTTTTTAAGGCTGCATGTAGCCTATTAACATCTGGACTGCCCTATGACGTACCTAGAACTTCATGAGGGCCAGCAGTGTAGGAGAACCTAGAACATACAGGGCGAGTCATGCTATATATGCTCGTGTTCTAGGTGAAGATAGTGTTCATGCTCTATCGGAGCAGTGAATGTGACCGAAACGGAAGTGGCGCCTATTCCACTCCCGCTAACGTCATGGGGGGCCCTGCCCGCAACAACATAATTGTTACCCCCAAGCGATCACGTGGTCGAGATCCAGAAGACCGGTGGCACTCGAGTACCTCCGATCTTTCAGCACTAAAATGGTCCTGAGCTCCATTCGACGCTCGGAGGAGCCTGTAAAAACCGGTCGCCAACGGTTTGAGTTTCCGACGTGGAAATGACACCTGCGACGGGGTGGAAGAGATTGCGGGTCACCTGCGTGTTGAGCCGGTAAGACATTAGCTCGAAATCTCCGTCCGGAGGAATAAACGAAATGGTGCGGTCGTTTTCGAAGCGAGAGAGGCGGACACACTGGTGAAATTTCACATCTTCCAGCTCCACCGTTTTGTTCTTGGTACCTGCATTAAAAAAAAAGAAACTTTTCGTACGCTCACTCTCTCTCTCTCTCTCTGTTTACCACCCTCTTGCGCTCTCTCCATTCCCTTCTCTATTGATCTCTCTCTCTCTATCACCCTCATGCTTTCACTCCCCTTCCCCCCCCCCCCTCGCCTCTCACCCCTTCAACTCCCCCTTCCCCTGGCATTTTCCCCTTCCCTGCCTCTTCCCCACTCTCTACTTCCTCACTTTTTCTCCCCCCTCCCGTCTCTCTTCTCTGCCGCACCTCTCCCTCGCCTCTCACCCCATCCCTGCCTCTCTCTTCCTCTCCTCCCTCTCTTTTCCTCCACCTCTCTTCCCCTGTCTCTCTCTTCCTCCCTCTCTCCTGCTTCCCTCCCCGCCCCCATCTCTCTCTCCCTTCCCCTGCCTCTCCCCCCTCCCCTGCCTCCCTCTCCCCCGCCTGGTTCGTACTTACGCCCCGTTAACTCGAAGAGAACTCTGTCGTTCAGTCCGAGACGTAACTCCGGCATCCCGGTGAGAAAAACCTTCAGTTTCACACTGCCAACAATCTCACTCAGAAGGACACTGCCATTAGTGTTCACCTGGAATATAGACATCTCTACAGTGAGATATAGATATACACGCATAACTCTATAGAGTTCATTGGACAAATGTAAAGAAAGAGGACTTTACAGACACACGGCACAAATCAGGTAAGTCATAAACCAAAAAATAATGTATTAAAGCTAAAGTCCAACGTTACAGTTCAGCATTTCGGTCTTCTCAGGAACCTTCATCAGGGTCATGTGTACAAACATGGAGAAAATACAGGATATGAATAATCCCAAACCCGGAAGGGAAATCTGCAGGAAAAGCCAGCGAAACATTGGACACACCCCTGTCCAGTCCTTGTGTCCAAAATAAAGCTGCTAGAATGACCCAAACCAATCAACACAGAGACCAATGGGCTTGAGATCAATCCTTTTAAATCGCGTGAAGAAATTCGCCCTCTGCACCAACCCTGGATATTGAATGAAATTAAATGTTTCCATATAAATCACGTCAGAGACGACATTTTTTCAGCGTCTCTAGCCCAAACATACAGTCTGGCTTGTCCGAACGAATAGACCAAATAATAAGCCCAATTAGTTGCTTTTCTTAGAATAAACATTGAATGGCTGTAATGACATTCCTCATGTTGGAGACGGGATGTCTGTGGAAAATATATCCGGGGTCAGAATGAACCATTCTTGGGCAGACGACTAAAGCGGTCAGCTGACATTTTAGTGAAGATCTTAAAGCCGTGGTTTAATTAGGAGAGATATCGGGCTATCAGAGGCTAGTTTTTTATGGTCTCTATTCTTCTTTAGAATAATACAATGGAAGCTGAGTTGAAGTACGGTGGAGAGAGCCCCATCTAAATCAAAAATGTATTAAAGTCCCGAGATCAGACATTCCCCCCAAAATTCAGCTAAACAAGGTGTCTGGGCCTGAAGATTTGACATTGTTTAAACTTCTTTATTTATATATCAGTTTAGAAAGACGTAAAATAGGTTTGTTATGACATTCTCTGGCCGAATGATCAAAATCTAGGACGCCTTCAGCTTATCCGAAAAGCTGTGCCGATTATCCGCGTTATATTTTACGGTGCCTGGGAACCGACGCTGTGAATATTAATGCTGCTAATCAGGACAGCTTTTGGGGTCAGCTGAAGGTCACATCACCATGCCCCGGATGGCAAGTGGAGGGAGTCCCCTTCTGTTTTCGATTGGGCTGGCCCAACCCTTTGGAACAGTCAGCCCATATAAAATGATCAAAGGGACTATGATGTCCCTGGTGTTCCGGAACAAATCCCGAGTACATGGTAAGTGCACTCTGAAGGTTAATGGGACCCTGAGATTATAAAGAGCTGTAAAAGGTTTCCAGAAATTCTTTGGTTATTTTGACGGAAGTCAGATGTCCTGTTCCCCAGTTTCATCTCTCAGCAAAGAAAATCAAAGTGTTGGAATTGTTGGTTCGTGTCAAGACTACCAGAGGAGTTGGCCCGTCACATCACCAAACCGATCTGACCCTATCATCATGAACGTTCTCGGACTCCATCTCCTCTAACAGAAGACGAGGCAAGGTTTAGGTAATCTTCTTCAGGGCTACTAGAAGGGTTAGTCTTAAACTCAGAAGACTTTTCAGTCACAATTTTAAGAGCAAGGTATTTAAAATCGTGTTGTTCCTTTGTGTTAGCGACTACGTAGGCCTAGGATTTTACCTGGGAGGCAACCCAGAAAAAAAAGAGAAGGGTCTTCCCATTAATGGGTATTATCCAAGATATATCTTAACCATGCCTCCTGTTGGAATGTGTTTCCCCCTCCTCCCCAGGAATGATTGCTATGGATGCTACACGACACTCATTCTGACAGCAAAGAATCTCCTGTAGATAATGTTACACAGGGAATTATTTTAAGTAAAGAGGCGTGGTTTGCTCTGTAGTTAGATTATTTGACATACAGTGGTCTTGGGCTATCTGTGAGAGGATTGGGTCATGAGATTTTTAAAGGAGATACCAGGGTGATTACCAAAATCTTTAAGGAAGCAATGGATCCTTCCGGGAAGACAGATGTGATACCATATTCAGTCATAATACTGGGAGTCAGTAGGCTGACTAGGGAATATTCTCTGCATTAAAAACACAGGCAGATTTGGATTGAGAGATCAGGTAGGACAGCAAAACTGAATGAGGCGAGAGACAAGATCGCACCCAGAGATCGGAAGGAATGGAGGCACGTTCGAGGGGATATATATATATATATACATACACACACACACACGTATATATTTACACATAGGCCCTGTCACTCACCAGCAGGTTGACGGATTCTATGACATCTATAAAGACCTCGTTCTTCTTGTACTTGAGACCTTCGGACCTCCAGGACACTGCATTTGTCACCGTGGTGGGGACACGAGACTTGGCGGTCTCCAGCTTGTTACCCAGCTGTGTGATATACCTGCGTCCGACAAGGCAGGTCCATTAAAGATGGCCAACACATCCCCCCCCCTCTTCCCTCCGCTCTGTAGCATTATCACCCTCAATAATATAATATCAATATAATATAACATAAGTCATTTCTGCCAGATCTTGCCGTCTGTGGCCTGGGACATGGGTAGCAGGGGAAATATAACAGAGTATTATGACAAGCATTAGAATGAGTATTAAGAGCAATCCTATGGAGTTTTAGGGTGGGTATTCAGGGGAGTATTAATACTCACCCTTGCAGTATTTTGCCGTCCGTGGTCTAGGGGACGAGTATTAGGGGGGTTAGTATTACGAGGAGTATTCCAAGTATTATTACTCACTACTGCAGGTTGTTGCCGTTCATTGTTTGTGTGTGAGGCGATGATTAGAGGTAATATTCGAAGGGGTACTAGTACTCATGCATGCAGGATCTTTTTGTCGGTAGACTGGGGGAAAGGTATTAGGGTCAGCACTAGGCCCAGTATTAGAACAAGCATTAGAAAGAGTATTAGTACGATGACTAGAAGGAGTATTAGGAGGTGTATCAGGAAGAGTATGGGTATTAGGAGATATTATGGAGTACCAGTAGGAAATTAGTACTCAATCCTGCAAAATCTTGGTGTGGGAGAGTGTATTAGGAGTACTAGTAGAAACACTAGTATTAGTTATCAATCCTGAAGGGTCTATGTGAACTGGTTGGGAGGGTATTAGGAGATATCATAGCATACTAATAGTGCTAGTGGGAGTACTAGGAGTATTGGTTCTCACTCACAGGATCTTGCTGTCCATAGTCTGGGGGAAGGGTATTAAGAGATCATATGGAGCACTTGTAGGAGTATTAGTGGAAGTATTGGTTGCATTATTACTCCCTCTTGCAGCATCTTGCTGTCTGTGGTCTGGGGGAGGTGGGGGGGGGGCGTATTGGGAGATACCATGGAGCACTTGCAGGAGTATTAGTGTAAAGTATTGGTCACAGTAGTCCTCACTCTTGCAGGATCTTGCTGTCCGTGTTCTGGGGTGGAGTATATTAGGAGATACCATGGAGCACTTGCAGGAGTATTAGTGTATTAGTCACATTAGTACTCACTCTTGCAGGATCTTGCTGTCTGTGGTCTGGGGGAAGCCAAAGTCCATGACCTCATCCAGCAGCTCGTAGACGATGACGAAGTTATCCCGGATACTCTCCTCCTCCAGCTCCTTGAAGTACTCGGTGAATACCTGCGGGCAGCGAGAAATACAACACATCCCAGGGATGAGAGGGCGGGGCCGGTCACCAGCCAATCACAGTGCTCCCCTCGCACAGGCTCTTATCCCTACAAGACTGGGCGCTGGGCATTAGGGCGCCAAACGCTCTGATTGGCCCAAGTTGTCGTACCCCAGTGTATTAACTTACCCTCCCATGTATTAACTAACCTCCTGTGTATTAACTAACCCTTCCCCATGTATTAACTAACCCTTCCCCCGTGTATTAACTACCCTCCCATGTATTAACTAAGCCTTCCCCAGTGTATTAACTAACCATCCCGTGTATTAACTACCCTCCCATGTATTAACTAACCCTTCCCCCGTGTATTAACTAACCTCTCCCCCGTGTATTAACTAACCCTCCCCATGTATTGACTATCCCCCCCAGTGTATTACCTAACCTTCCCCAAACCCTGTGTATTAACTAACCCTCCCCCCATGTATTAACTAACCCTCCCCTGTGTATTAACTAACATTCCCC